>JAHBMJ010005875.1:0-37420 GCA_018398765.1 Chromera velia | reverse complement strand
TCCCCGCCCCCCCCCCCCGGCCCCCAGCCCGCGCGCGACCTTTGATCGAAGGATCGTCGGATCGATCGATCCGGCAATATCCGGCACTCGAGTCCACTTTCCGTCATACTCCGGTGTATAGTGAAGGCCAAATTCTCACTGCTGGAATTTTGGAGCATCATTGCCAGGAGAACGAACATTCAGTACTGTTCTCTCTCATCCGGTCTGGTGGAGCACGCACATTGCAGCGCTGACAGTGCGAAACACACTCACGCGTTTGCTTGCCCGATTTTGACGACCAGAGGAGGAAAGCGGAGACCTTGCCCGCGCGTCTCTTTCTTCCTTTCCCATGGGATCAAATTTTACGGAATTTGGGGACGTCAGTTGCCTCTCTCTTCTCCCTCCGTTTATTTTTTCCTCATCATCCGGACCTTCCGTATAAGCAAGCCGTCTCTTCACTGATCTCGTTTGCGCTCCCTCCCTTCTGCGTGCAGCTGGTTCTCCTGATCGGAGACCTCCACGTCCCACACAGGGCAATCGAGATGCCTGCGTGCTTTCGGGACCTTTTGGTCAGTGCTGTGCTGTTTTTTCCTTGAATGATGCAGCGTGGGCGGGAGGGAGACGGGTGTCTGTGTGTGCACGTACTCTCTCACACCTTGTTGTGCTTGACCTCTCTGTTCTTACTGTCTGCCTGTGCAGAAAACAGATAAAATCAGGCATGTGCTGTGCACGGGGAATGTAGGAACGAGGGAGGGATACGACATGCTGAGAGACGTCTCCAGCTCCGTCCATTTCGTCAAGGGGGACATCGACTTGGTCTGTCGGTTTGTCTGTCTGTCTGTCTGTCTGTCTGGGAAGAGGAGACGCAGTCAGAGAAAATCTTTGTCGGGGACTTTTTCGTCATTTCGTTTTTTCTGCTCCGCGGCTTTGCGTGCGTCACTGTCAGATCGGAAGTTTCCCTCCACCCGGTCTCTCTCTCGAGAGAGACTTGTTGGTAAAACCAACCCTGTCCATCTGCATTGATGTTGGATTATGAGAGCAGACTCTCCAGTAGAAGAAGGCGAAAAGTCTTTTTTAGTTTTGCCACTGCTGACGCTTTTCTTCTTCCGCGTTCAGACAGACAGACAGACTGGGTGCAGTGCTGATTCCATACACCCCTACATGCCATCTGTCTGTCTGTCTGTTTGTCTGTCTGTCTGTCTGTCTGTCTGTCTTTGTTGAGTGCCACAACAGGAATTCGATTTTCCTGAACACAAAGTAATCCAAATAGGCGAGTTCAAAGTGGGTCTCATACACGGGCACCAGGTGAGTAAGGAGGTTGCGTGAAGCTGGTCTTGGGTGAACACTTAGATTGGAGGCTTGTGGAGGGGCGGAAGGAAGGAAGAACACTTTCTTTCTTTCGGTGCTTGCGAGAGCTACGGTCCTTTCATTGAAATCTCGAAAGTGCCCGACTTGCGCAGTCTTGCAATTCTACTATCTACCTGTACCTGCATGCTCAGCTCTTCACATTGCTTTGCTTCCTGTGCTTCTCTTCCTCTTCATTTGTGCAAGTCACAAAAATACACGCGAGTAAGGAGTGATCAGTTTCTCTGTCCCTACCCTCTCTCTGCCCTTCCTCCTTTCACCGTTCCCCTTCTAGAGATTTCTGCCTTTTTGGTTTCTTTTCAATTTTTATCGATTCCCGCATCTTGAGCTGAATCCTCTCCCTTCTCTCCCTCTTTTTTTTTCTGTCTTTCTTTTCCTCTGACGGATGAATGGATGGAGACAATTAAGCATTGGGAGGGTCTGTCTGTGCGCGCGTCAATTTATTTGTGCAGATTTTGCCTTGGGGGGATGCGGAGGCGCTGTCTGCGTGCCAACGGTCAGCGATCGATCGAGCCATCGAGACGGGAGGGTCTCCGCTCTTTCTTTCGCTTTCCTGCTCCGTCGTGCTGTTTTTTGTTTGTTTGCTTGTTTTGTTCGTGTGCAAAGGTGCAGGCGCGAAACCTGAAAATTTAGTCGAAAAGATTGTCCCCGCCCATTTTTCTCTTGCGTTCATTTTCAAGCAAAGAGAAAGTCCACACACCTTCTCTGGCCCTCGACTGAAGTCATTTGCATGAGGCATGTATGTGAACTGTTCTTTCTTTCTGCTGAAAAATCTTTTCCCCTCTTTTTCTTTTCTTTCCTTCCTTTTCCTTGTCTCTGCTGCAGGCGTTTGGGGTGTGATGTTCTCGTGTGGGGTCACACACACCGCAACTCTGTGACTGAAATGCATGTCAGTCAGTGATGAGGGGGGTCATCGTTTTTTGAAGGAAAGAAAGAGAGAGAAAGCAAGCAAGAAAGAAAGAAAGAAGCAAGAAAAGAAGCAAGAAAGAAGGCAAGGAAAGAAAGAAGCAAGAAAGAAGGCAAGAAAGGAAGGACGGAAGGAAGGAAGGAAGGAAGGAAAAAAATAGGTTCTCTGGAAAATCGTCTCTTAGCCAGACCTTTACAGCCACCTCCGATTCTTTTCTCTCTTTTCTTCCTTTCTCTGCACGAAGACCCCTCCCATCCGTTCCTTGGGATTCTCTCGCAGGCGTCTTTTCTTTTCTGGTCCATTGTCTGTCTGTTCGAGTCGAGATAGAGAGATAGAAAGAACGTACGTCGCGCCTCACTGTAGCAGTCCGTCCATGCCTGCAAGAATCCTCGCTGCTCTCCCTCCCAAGAAAAGGGGTGTCTTTTCCGACTGCACTGCCTTTATTCGATTCTTCCTTGCGCATGTATTAATAATCAAGCATGTGAGTATGCATAGAAGAGGGCGCCTCCCTTCTTTTCTTCCTTCCTTTTTTGTTGTTGTCATCCTCCCTCTTTTTTGCTTTTCTTGTTGTCTGCGTGTTACTCGCCTGCCTCCTCTATTCTCCTCGGACCCCTCTCCTGTTTACTTTGATCATTAATTGCAGGGAAAGTTTTTTGTGAATCCTGGCTCTGCTACGGGCGCGTGGCAACCATGGATGGTGTGAGTGAGTCTTTTTTTTTTTTGCTCTCTGAACAATCGAGCTGCCTTTCTCTCGATCTCTGTTTATTCGTCTGTTTGGTCTTTTCTTTTTGTCTGTCTGTCTGTCTGTCTTTCTTTCTTTCTTTCTTTTTTTCTTTTCTTCTTTTCTTTGTTTGTTTGCTTCGTCTTCTTTCTCTTCTCCCTGATTGGTTCTCGCGAAACATCCTTGATGAATGAATGAATAAATGAATGAATGAATGAATTCTTTGAGTGCATCCGGCCTCTCGCAAGTTGCGTGTCTCCCGACACTCCCACTGATCGAGGCTCCGACTTTTTTTTTGTAAGGCTCGGACTACTGTTCTTTTTGCGTTTCTCCCTCCTTCATTCATTCACTCGCGCACTCACACAGCCACTTCTTCTTCCTCGTCCTTGCACCTTTCGAGTGAGTGAGTGAGTGAGTGGGTGAATGCAGAGGCGAACCCGCCCCTCCCTCGTTCATGTTGATGGCTGTGAACGGCCCCACCGTGGTTCTCTACGTCTACGAAGAGAAGAACGGAAAGGTGGGTGCGTCAACTGATTGTCTCTGCCTATCTGTCTGCAACGCGGCATCTATCTGCATACATGGTTGGTGTCTGCATGTCTGGCATGTTCTTTGTTTTTACATGCATGTGTGACGGTTTTAGACGTGCCCCTGTGGTTTTTCTGAAAGCTGATCGTCGTGTATTGTATTTCGGAGAGGGGGGGAGAGAGAGAGATTCTTTGGGTGCGGGTTGATTTTTCTGTTTTCCTTCATGCGATCTGAGTCTTTGAAAGATTCCGTCTTCAACAAGCACTGATTTTTGGGCATAGGTCTCTCTCTCGTTTCATCTCGCTCTCTTTCTTCGTCCCTTTCTTTCTTCTCTCTTCCTTTCCCCCTGGCTCTCTCTCTATTTAAGAGGAGGATGGGAGGGTCGCGAGGCGACATGCAAGACCGATCCGAAGCTTTGAATTGGGTCGATCGGGAATAGTTTCTTTCTGTTCATTCATTCGATTTTTCAATTGGGGTTGTTCATCTTTCGTCTTTCCTTGTTGCGCATGACAAAATGACCACGGGGCGCACCGATATCGGCAGATTTGATGTTGCGTTTCAATGAATGAAAGACAGAAAGAAAGAAACAAATCTGGCTGACCTCGCACGCAAGCCTTGGAGCGCACAAAATTCATGTAAATGAGCTGCAGGCAAACGTGGTCATGTCGGAGTTCTCCAAAAATGTTGAAGGAGAAACAAGTGGGGACGCGGCACAATGATCAATTGAATGGCGTGACGCCGTTTCAGCTTTTAGTGCATGCTTTAAGTTGAAGTCGCTTCCATTCTGGTGACTAGACCGTAAACAGAGATCCATAACATATGACTATGATAATGTGTCGGCTGTGATACCTAGTCTGATACTCTAGCTGCCGCTGTCACCCACTGAATTATACTAAAAGATTTAAAAATTCTAGTTATGATGATATAATCTATGTATAGCGATCACTTCTATATTTTTCACTGTTAGTAAGCTTATACGGTGCGCAAGCCGCCGCCCCCCCGCAGTGGACCTCGGGACAACCCCAGAACTTGAACATAAATCCTATTATTTAAGTTATCCTAATCTAAATCCTAGTCCCATAAACAAATGTTTCATAATTAGCTTTGCATGAAAATCTGATAAAGTTAATTTAATATTGAGGTAGGAGGCCAATTCTCTGGACATGTAAATCCTAATCCTAATCACTGCTTTACAATTTCCTAAACAGCTTAATTCCTAGCTTAATTCAGTGTGCATCAATTTATATAAATGCTTAATTACACCGTAACTAGTAATGACACTAGCAGAGTCCAGACAAACTCAAAAAATTTTTTCTTGCAGTGAAGTCCAATTACTGTCTAAATAACAAAAAACGAAGCCTATAGAATTAACGTCTAAGAACGAAGGCTTGACTGAACATTTTTCTATATATACACCCAATTATTACCAAATTAACGACGGTTGAAGGTCCCTCTATGTCCCTGTCTTTGTCTAGCGCTACATGCATGCAGTTACCGCTACTCTTTGTACTGCGCGACAGTGAGGTCGAAGCTGAGTCTAAGCTGACTTCAGCGGACTTCAGTCAAGTCAAGGCAACGGATTTCGATCAAAGATTGCGCCAACAAAACAGACGCAAACCGCGGCGAGTCTGGTAGGTCAGTTTGATGATCTGGAAAGCAGCCAGAGAGAGGGAGATGGAGGGAATGGAAAAAGGATAAAAGACAAGAGACCTAGCAAGAAACAGGGAAGGAAGGAAGGGTTCCTGAAAGGAAGCGAGAAAACCCCGGTACATTTGATATGGAAGGAATGAAGAGAGATCGGATTGACGGATGCATGGAAAGACACCAACAAGAAAACATGCATGCATTCAGATTCAGAATTTCAGAAGAGGAATATGGTTTGGGAACGCAAACAAAGTTCGTTTGAGCACTCTACTGCATCGCGTCTCCCTCTCTATTTGCTTGCCTTGAATTTGATGGTTTGACTATCACAAACGTGATAGCGTTGTAGTAGGGACGAGACACACTCACAGCTTTCAAGAGCTTTGTCGTTCCCTGTTAAAAGAAGAAGGCAGGAAGGCACGAGGCCGATGATTCATTTGCCCACTCGCTCAATCATTCATTCGAGCACTCGACCCCTCAATGCGCGCGCGACGCACGCACACGATGTTGCTTTGCTTTCATGCAGAGGAGAGGAGAGGGAAGCACATGCAAGAAAGGAAAGAAACTCATCATCGATCATCGAGACACACACACACAAACAAAACAAGCCCATGCAGAACGACGTGCATGCATGCCCACAGGGGTGCGGATCCAGAACCCCCCCCCCTCTCCTTTCTTTCCCTTCCCTCAGAAGAGAGGGAAGAAAAGAGACAGACAGACAGACAGACAGACAGACAGACAGCGGGCGAGTCGGGTAGACGGAGACAGCGAAAGGTGCACACACGGGAAGAAAGAAAGAGGGACGGGAAAAATTTAAAGCCGAATTAAGAAGCAAAATATGTAAACACCCACCCACCCACCCACCCACCCATACGGAAAATATGAATTCAATCACCCGACACACAAATGTACATTGAGAGCTATGCCGCAAAGATAGAGGCCGGCTGGAAGATCGAGCGCGCGCGCGCGCGAGAGAGAGAGTGCACAGAATAAAGAAAGAAACAAAGAAAGATGAAGTCCACGTCATGAAACGAAGGTCAGGGGGCACACACGCAACGCAACATTCCATCCATGCACATGGACGGACGGACGGACGGAGGCTTAAGCATTTGACTTCTTGCATGCAGCCGAAGTCAAGGAAGAAGGGGAAGGCCTCATAGAAGGAAGGGAAGGGAAAGAAAGGCGAGAGGGAGAAACGCGCACCCACATTCATTGAATAGATGGATGTACAGTTCCTCCCACCCATCCCAAAGCCCAACAAAACCAGACACGTCCCACAATCCCTACCGTACCATGCCGCCCGCACACTTGCATCTCTCTCTCTCTCGTTCCCTCTCCGTCTACACAAACGAAGGGAGGAAGGTGCGTGCGTCGATCTCGTTCTCCTCCTCCTCCTGAGGATGAAAGAAGAATTCTGAATGAAGGCAATGCAATCATCTGATTACTTCTGTCATCAGTCAAGTTACTCACCCCACGCATCCATCCATCGATGGATCACAGCGCTACCAGTACACTCAAGCACTTAATTCATGTCATCGAGTCAGTCAGACAGACAGGCAGGCAGGCTGCCGTACTGACACCCGGGTGTAAGTAAGTGCCTTCCGTGCAGGGGGGGCATGGGCGTGCTCTTCATCGATCAGAAAAGAACAGCCAGTTGGCCATGTGATTCAACGAGCTTGCTAGGGCACGCGCTTTCGATCGAAAGGGTTGGTTGGTTCGTGCAGATGGATGGATGGATGGATGATGACTGACGGGCAGAACAGATGGATGGATGGATGGATGGATGATGACTGACGGACAGAACAGATGGATGGATGGATGGCTGATGACTGACGGACAGAACAGATGGATGGATGGATGGCTGATGACTGACGGACAGAACAGATGGATGGATGGATGGATGGATGATGACTGACGGACAGAACAGATGGATGGATGGATGGCTGATGACTGACGGACAGAACAGATGGATGGATGGATGGCTGATGACTGACGGACAGAACAGATGGATGGATGGATGGAAGATGACTGACGGACAGAACAGATGGATGCCTGCATGCATGGGTTCATAAGAAGGGAAGGCATCTCTCTCCGCAGTCCTGCCACTCTCTCTCACTCGTTGCCTCTTTGTCACTTAGTCTTGGTGTTAACACCATCGTGGGTCTCTCTGGGTGGTGGGCAAAGAGGTTTTTTTCTCCTTCCGCCCGCCCGGACAGCCGGAGACTGAATGGATGGACGAACCCATCCCTCCCTCCCTCCTTCCAGAGTCAGTCGTTCATCTCCCGCAGCCCCACTCTCTTTCTTTCCTTCCCTTTGTGTGTGTGATGAGCTCAGGGTCCAGGAGGGAGCTTAGACAGACCAGACCGACAGACAAGAAAAGAAGGCATCCATGCAGGAAGAAAAGAAATCAAATGCAATGCACACTTTGGGCTTCGGAGGCCCGTCAAACAGACAGACAGAACACTTGAGTGATCGACAATGAAGCGAGAGAGAAGGGAAGACAAATCAGGCGAAGACGAAGAAAAACAAAAACAAAAGTCAAACGTCAGACTCGGCCAGCCACAAAGTCCGATTGACGCACGCACGAGGAAGCGTACAGGCAGGCACACAGGAAGGCAGGCAAACAGTTCTGCATGGGCCTGCAGCCTTCTGTTCCTTTCTTTTCTTTTCCTTGCGTGCTCTTCGTCCTTCCTTCCCAACATACCAACAGAGAGGGAGACACAGCGAGCTAGCGAGAGACAGGCAGACACACACACACACACACACACACACAGAGAGAGAGAGAGAGAGAGAGAGAGAGAGACAGAGACAGACGGAGAGAGATTGCACGCCCCGCCCCACGCACAGACCCCCGAAGTTTCCTTTCCTGCCCAAACCCATGCAGCAGTGCTGAGGAAAGGAAGGAAGGAAGGAAGCAGACCTAGGCATTCATGCACCAACCTCATCGGATCGATTTGCCTGCCTTCCGTCAGTCAACTTTTTTTTTCACTCACTCACTCGCACCCAGTCTGGAAGGTCCCTCCATCCATCCATCCATCCATCCGACGATGCAAAGAAAAGATGAAACGGGTCACCGGGTTTTCTGAGTTAGAGAAAGAAACGCCGAACGAATTGTCGGTCTTGCTGAGGAAGGAAGGAAGGAAGGAAGGAAGGAAGGAGCAAGTGAAAGAAGGTGAGAGAAAGACCCGCACGCTTGACAGATAACTTTTGCTTCTTCTCTTCTTTCTACATTGAAAGAAAGATTTGGGCATCTGGAAGGAAAATTCTCGTCCTTTCTTTGTCTACAATTCCTTACCAGAAGAAAAAAAAAAAAAACCTGTGGGTCGGTCAATGTTTTGGAACCGTTTCGTGGATCTCCACTTCTTCTCGTCACATTCTTCTATGACACATGACTCCTCGACTTTCTTTTGCACACCCTTCGAATGGCAGCTAGTAGAGCTGCAAACTACCAACTTACTGCTGTTAATAGTCGCGTTTGAAGGCACCGCAGACAAATGGAAGAAAAGAAAAAACTGCCCTGAAGCGCAGGAGGAGAAAGAGTGTGTCATCATGGAAACCGCGCGAGGACAAGAGAGAAAGCGCGCGAGGAAAAGAGAAGAGGGAAGAAGGGAAGCTTGGAAGTTTGTTCAGTCACAAAAGAAGTTCGTTCAGTCACAGAACACTCGAAAGACAGAAAGAAAGAAAGCACACAAGCAATGAACCACCCAACCAATTGAACCTTCCTTCTTTTACAGAAACCGTCGACGGGAGCTCGATTGGATAAGACCAGATCAGATCAGGTCAGAAGGGTCGTTTGCTTGTTTGGTTCTTTCTTCGATGTCTTCCTTTCACGTGACCGACTGTCTCTCTCTCTCTCTCTCTCTGCCCGCCCTCTTTCCTTTCCTCTGTTTTCCTCTCTCTTCTCTTTCCATCACATAGATTGATTCCTGCTTCTCCCCACTTGAGTTTCGCTTCCTTCCCACCTGCTGATCTCATCTCACCTCACCAGATTCAGCCGCAGGGGGGAAACCCGACCTGTGCAACGCTTCCCCCCCACTGCGGATATGCAGAGGCCGAGGACGCTGCTGCGTTACCCCTCTCCAGAGTGTAGCGGGACAGGGAGGAGGAAAGAGAGGGCATTAGGGACGGCGGGATGGAGACGTTAGGAGGAGCAGAATCGAACATCGTGTAGGCGGGGGGGGGCGACCGTGCTCGAGTTGACTGCTTGATGCCCGGCGGGGGGCCCATGTCTGCGGAAGGGGCAGGGACTGGAGGGGGAAAGGCCTCGAACCCGAATCCGGGGGGGGGAGGGAGGGTGTTCTGGTGGTTCGGGTGTGGGTTCTTAAAGGCGTCCGCGGAGTGAGGATGTGGGGGGGTGAGCGTTTCAAAATGGTAAGGAACCGGGGGGGGCCGCCCGTCAGGCAGAGGCAGAGAGAATGAAGAGGCAGGCGTGATTTCCCTTGAAGAGGGAGCAGGTTGGGGGAAGGGTTCTTCTGTGGGGAAAGAAGGGTAACTTGGGTGATAGGGAGGGCAGGAGGGAGGATAGGGAGGGTAGGGGGGTGGTGGATGAAGGGGAATGCTATCAGGGGGGTAGGGGGGTGGGGGGTGGAGGGGAATCCCCGAAGGGACGGCAGCGTCTTCAGGTGTCTGCAGCACACCAGGGGGGGGGAGTAGGACTGTTCCTGTGGGGTCTCCTTCTTCTTTCCCCTCGGGCCCCTTTTGTTTCTTTTCGTGAGTTGGGGGGGAGAAGCCTTCGAAGGACTGCGCTATCGCGCCCTCACCCTCTCCCAGTTTCTTCCAACTCTTCTTTTTCTTCTTCCTGCACGCACAAAACAGAAGAGAAGAGAATTGAAACAACAGCAAGAAAAGAACAATGAACATGAACACCCACGCACGCAAACAGTGAGGTGACGGGATATGCAGCTAGAAGCCAGGGGCACATCTTTCTTCCCTTCTGGAAGGAAAAAAGAAAGAAAGAAAGAAAGAAACTAAAGAAAGAAAGAAAGAGAGAAAGAGAGAAAGAAAGAAAGAAAGAAAGAAAGAAGAAAGGAAGAAAGGAAGAAAGGAAGGAAAGAAGGAAGGAAAGAAGGAAGGAAGGAAGGAAAGAAAGAAAGAAAGAAAGAAAGAAAGAAAGGGGAAAAAGGAAAGCAAGGAAGCAGGCAAGCAAGGAAGGAAGAAAGGATGCAAACAAGCAAGGAAAGGGAGAAAGGGAGGGAGGGACAAAGGAATGCGTTCTTTTGACGTCCTGCTTGTCTGTCTCACTGACTTCTTTCCTGCGTCTGCAGAATGGTCGCCTTCTTCCCCGGCAGCAGCAGCACCAGCCGAATGGCGGTCCGTTGCATCCGGTGGACTCTGTTTCTTTATCTTCTTGCCGTGCCCTGCACGCACACTCTCTCCGTTCGGTGACGCCTGGCCGGTAGATTCACCAGAGGCGGGAGAGAACACGCCTCCTGCTCCCCCCACATTCTCTTTCTCCCTCTGCTGGCGGGTCCCGGAACGGGCCTCCCCCTCCCCCTCTCCCCCTGTTGCTCTGGCAGAAGTGAAAGACCGGGGGGCCTCAAGTAGTGGCTGTTCGGCAGCAGCATGCTTCAACTTGGCGGGTACCTCTTTCAGCTTCACGGCCAGTCTCTTCCCGCACACGAAAGTCCCGTTGAGGGCCTCTATGGCCTTCTCGGCGTCCTCTTTGTGTTCATAACAAACAAACCCGAAGCCTTTGTTCCGTCCCGTCTCTGGCTCACGGGAGATGATCGCGGAAACGATGTTGCCGTAGGGTCTGAACAGCTGCAGACAGACAGACAGACAGACAGACAGACAGACTATATGTTTCTTCTTCTTCTCCACAGACAGACAGACAGACAGACAGACAGACTATATGCTTCTTCTTCTTCTTCTTCTCCCTCCTTTTTCTTCAGACAGACAGACAGACAGGCAGACAGAAAGAAAGACAGACAGAAAGAAAGATACAAAGAGAAGAAGTGTGAAATGATGAATGAGTCGATCATCCCTCAAAGGGGCATGACGAACCGGCAGCAGAGCCCACAAGGAGAAAATCCAGGCCGAGCAATACAGACTGCATGCAGGAAAGCAGGCTCAACTGGGACGCCAGAGCCACACACACACACACACAGAGAGAGAGAGAGAGAGAGAGAGAGAGACAGAAAGAAAGAAACAAAAGAAAAAGAAGAAAAGAAAGAACGAGAGAGAGAGAGAGAGAGAGAGAGAGAGACAGAGAGAGAGAGAGAGAGAGAGAGAGAGAGACAGAAAGAAAGAAACAAAAGAAAAAGAAGAAAAGAAAGAACGAGAGAGAGAGAGAGAGAGAGAGAGAGAGAGGGAGAGAGAAAGAACGAAAGAAAAAAAAAGAAAAGAAAGAAAGAAAGAAAGAGAGAGAGAGAGAGAGAGAGAGAGAGACAGAAAGAAAGAAACAAAGAAGAAAGGAAGGAAAGAAGGAAGGAAGGAAGGAAGGAAGGAAGAACGAAAGAACGAAAGAACGAAAAGAAAGAAAGAAAGAACGAAAGAAAGAAAGAAAGAAAGAAAAGAAAAGAAAGGAAGGAAGACAGAAAGAAAAAAAAAAAAGAAAGAAAAAAAAAAGAAAGAAAGAAAGAAAGAAAAAAAGAAAGAAAAAAAGAAAGAAAAAAAGAAAGAAAGAAAGAAAGAACAAACGAAAGAAAGAAAGAGAAAGAAAGAAAGAAAAGAAAGAAAGAAAAGAAAGAAAGAACAAAAGAAAAAAAGAAAGAAAAGAAAGAAAGAAAGAAAGAAAGAAAAAAAGAAAGAAAGAAAGAAAGAAAGAAAAAAAGAAAGAAAAAAAGAAAGAAAGAAAGAAAAAATGAAAAACTCCCAGTCTCGCCATCCGCATGAGTCTCTCCTCCCATCATCCAAACACCAACCAACCAACCAACCTTGTGCAGGTTTTCCTCTTGCCAGTCTCCTGGAATGTGGAACACGAAAAGGTTCCGGTCATCCTGGTGAGACGTTAGCTGTGCTGCTGCTGTCTGCTCTTCTTCTGATAGAGGAGCCTTTGCCTTCTTGGCCTTCGGGCCCTTCTTCTTCTCCTTCTCTGAGGTGGTGGCGTCACTTGGGGGAGACGAGGGACCTGAAGTGGGCTTCTTCAGGACGGCCCCTGTTTTAGTCGCCTTCAACTCTGCAGAGCTGGTCGCCTCCCCGGTGCCACTGGACGCCTCTGTCGGCTGGCCTTTTGGGAGCACGGCTGACGCGCTCTGATAAAGTTGTAGGCGTTCACGAAGGCATTGATTCTCGCTTTCTAATATACGAATGTGGGCACGAAGGAAGTCACAATTACACGTATGGGGTTGGGGGATTGCTGCTTCGACTTGGTTTGGCATGATTTCGATCGGCTTCCGTTTCGTTCCTTGGCTCTCACCGCTTCACCACGATCTGATGAACGCAGTTGAAACGAACGGCTTCCAGATTCTGCATCCAAGATCGAACGAGATCTGGACTTCTATACTTCTTAATTACAAAAAGGCAAGAGACGCCGATTAGACCGAGACGCCTTCTGCTTTGATCCGGTTCTTCTGCTTACGTCTCAAGAGGAAATGACTCTACGACCAAGGAATGCAAGCCCGGATTATAGTAGGCCAAGGATTGAGCGATTAGCGAGCGAGCTTAAATGCATTATTAATACGAAGCTTTGAGCATTCCCATCCTTCAATGGCAGATGTGTTCATGGGACAGTTTCGGGACAAGTCGGGGCATTCACGCGGGCATATCGCGGGCATGCATGCAGTTCGTGTGAATTTCGTGCATGGGAGAATGTGGGAGCCGCGCCGCGCATCGATCGATCCTGCGCATGAGCCGCCGCCGCCGCCGCCGCGCCGCCGCCGCCTCGCGAGCGCAGAGATGCACTGAACAGTGAACAAACATGTCAGAACAAACAACACCTCTAGCATCCTCTAGCTAGCCATACAGAACACTTTTGATCGCCTGGAACATGCGTTCCGATTTCTTCGCAGCCCCCTTCTCCAACTAGCTGCAAGGTCTCGTGCACACACCCCACTCAATCTGCTGAACGGCACAGCTGAAAACTGGACACCATTCTTCATCTGCTGCACATCTTTTAGATACGCTTTTGGCGACCCTGTTCAGTCTCCCTTTACTTACCAACACTTCAGCAAACTTCTCGACGGAGTGCGCAAAAAGAAGGAACTGCTCAGTTTCCGCTTCCTGCCCGGAGCGTTTGTTTGAGTGTGCCGTACGTAGGTCTCTGTAGCGGTGTTATCAATCAAGATGAATTCCTTCATTGTTCTGTGCTCTGTTGCTGGCCTCATGGCGCTGAGTTCAGTAGCCTACCTTGCGCAGTCGGCAGATCGACCGTACAGTAAAAAGCTCTGCCCTTACTTGTCGGTCGCTGTGACATCGATTGCCTTCCTCTCCTATTTCGCGATGAGTTTGGGCATCGGGATCACGGAGGTTGATGGACGTCCGTTCTATCAAGCACGATATTGGGATTGGGCCCTAACCACCCCCCTTCTACTGATCGACCTCGGGTGTTTCGCCAAAGCCCCAACGAGTGAAATCTTCTACGCCGTGTCGTTTGATATCCTGATGGTCCTTGCCGGACTCATCGGGTGCATGGTGGGGGGATTGGCGAAGTGGTACTTCTTTGGGCTGGGTATGCTCTTTTTCATCCCGGTAATCCAGGTGCTCTTCACATCCTTCAAGGAATCCTCGGAACTCAGCGGTGCGTGGTGGTGAAGCCTCGGTGTATGTGGGCATGTATGAAGTTGTACTTGTGCGCAAATGTGAATTCATGTGTAGTGAATGTTTTCATCTGTGCGTATGTAGCTAGACAGAAGAATCACCTGAATAACCTCATCAGAAGGTCGATCGTGTTTCTCCTTTTTGTCTCCTCCTCACGCCTCAATGCATCGGCAATCGTCCGTTCAGACGAAAGGATAGAAAATGGTGCAAGGGTGCTGCCACCGTCGTCGCGCAATTCCCACCTGCTTTCTCTGACACGTACTGTTTTTCCAGACGAACAAGTAGTTACCAGAGGCTGCATGGGCAGTCTCACTCTCTCTCTTTTTTTGTTTCAGTACCAGATGCCACCGGATTACCGCCCGCTGATTGACAGCATGCGTGTGCCGTCAATTCGTAAGCACAAGTTTCGAGACAGGCAGATAGACAGACAGACCAGACAGACAGACAGGCAGGCAGGCAGGCAGGGACAGGCAGACAGACTATGTCGTCTTTTCTTCTCCTTTTCTCTTTTTGCATTCTCTTCTGTGTTTTTCTTTCTTCTTTTGGCAGACAGGGAGACAGGCAGACAGACAGACGGACAGACAGACCGACAGGCAGACAGACTAAACGGTTCCTTTCCCTCGTTTTCTTTATGAACACAACAGACAAAAAGAAAAAAAGCGACAAAAACAAAAGAACATCACGACGTCTCAGATAAAGTAGGCAGGAGGTCCGAAAGGTGACAGACAGACAGAGAGACAGACAGACAGACTATACAGACAGACAGACAGACAGACAGACAAACAGACAGGCAGACAGACAGACAGACAGATAGACAGACAGACTATACAGACAGACTATACAGACAGACAGACAAACAGACAGGCAGACAGACAGACAGACAGACAGACAGGCAGACAGACAGATAGACAGACAGTTCGTGTGTATGTGTATCTATCCGTGTGCGTTGGCGTGTGTGTTTTGCGTGTGTGTTTTGCGTGTGTGTGTGTGTGTGTGTGTGTGTATGTGTGTGTGTGTGTGTGAGAGAGAGAGAGAGAGTGTATATGTGCGTGTGCATGAGTGCAGATGATTCCAAGAAGAAGTACATGCAGCTGGCTGTGATGATCGCGGCCCTGTGGAGCTTCTACCCGCTTGTGTGGATCGCCGCAGAAGGCACGCAGCTGATCTCCCCCTTCATCGAGATCACACTGTACGCCGTCCTGGATGTGTGTGCGAAGTGTGTTTTCGGATTTGTTCTAATCAATGACGAGTCCCTGAAGAAACCACAGTAATTACGGCAGTGAGGGTGGGAGGGAAAGTTAATGAACGAGAGTGGCCTCGTGTCTCACTCACCCACACACACGAACACACACGGAAGCACTCACTCATGAACGCGCGCACACAGACAAAGACTCACTCATGCACACACACACACACACACACACACACACACACATACACACACAAAGAGAGAGAGGGATCTAACAAGGAAGGAGGGGGATGAATGCAGAGGGAGAGCTGACAGGCCAGGGGGAAAGTTGGAAGGAAGAACAGACAGAAGGGGCGACGAAGGAAGGACAGTACGATCAATGTACGGCGCATGCTGGCTGCGAGAAGAACCAGAGAAAGAAAGGAAGAAAAGAAGGAAGGAGGAAAGACTCGATTGAGAGAGAGGTGAGGTGACGTGAAGTGAGAGAAGGGGACAGGCTTCCCTTGGGTGTTAGAGAGCTGGAGAAAGGGCGAGAGGGGGGAGGAGGGGAGGGTAAATTTGTCTCACTATTTGGTCTTCCTTTCTGCCCATCCATCCACGCGTCTCCTTCCCTACTTTTTTTCTGCCTTTATGTTTGTTTGCTTTATGGATTGGATCTATCGACCTGCATGGATGCCTTCCGGGGCCTGGAGGCAAATTGTGGAAGGAAAAGAGAATTTGATTCGGGGGGCAGAGAGAACCAAAGAAAAGGATGAAAAGAAGAGATGAGAACGGCTCTCTCTGGTGTCGGAGCGGTGCCTGATCGATCGATCGATCAATCGATTGTTTGAGTGAGGGTGTTTGAACGTTTGAATGAATGAATGAATGAATGAATGAATGAATGAGTGTTTGAATGTCCGTGCGTGTTTGCTTTTCGGTCATCCAGTGAATCGCTGAGGCGCCCCGGGGCAAAGAGTCCCCGCGTGCATGGATGCGCATATGCGTGCATGATGCATGGATGGATGGATGTATTCGTGAGTCATCAGAAGACTGCAAACAAAAGCGGTGAAGGATCTTTTCAGGCGCCCCACGAAGCTTTCACAGTATTTCGTCCAAACTCCCCTTTTGAAAGGAAGCAAACCAAACAATTAAGACCCAAAAGAAAGTGAGCGAACGGCTGTGGATGGATGACCGAGGCTCAATGGATGGAGTGATTGAAAGTGCATGGGCAGGCAGCAAGAGGTCGGAAATTGAAAAAAACTCATGGCCGATCGAGCCAATTTCTGCTGCTCCATTTCAAAACCTGACTGGGTCGACATCCTTTGCAGTCAGTATCCTCTCCTTTCCCCCAAGAATTCATTGAAACCAACACGGATTGCAAGTTTTCACCTTTATTCATTCCGCTGTCGCTGATCTCCTGCTGAACATCTCCATGACCTTGGCCATCGACCCACTTGCTAACTTATATTCAACCAGCGCAGTGCCTAGCGCAGTGCTAGGCACAGTGTTAACACGGTATTCGCACTTGCAATTCAGCTAGCAATTCGATTAATTTAAACAATCTTAGTATGTAATACTAGATATAATATTAGACGGTTTTTTCTAGCGTTTTTTACAGTTTTCTACACATATAGCTTGAAGATATTAGAAAAGAATTCTAGAAAGAATTATATAACTTTAAGTGTAGAATTAACCAAGGTTAGTAAGTTACTTGGAGGTACGTTGGCTTGGCACCGTACTATAGCCTTCGTATAAGAAGACATTTTAAAAACATTATAAGATCATTTTTTCAAATATATATATATATATATTTTTTTTTTTTTTTAATAAATTTACACTGAAATTTACAGTACAACGCCTAGCTTGACTCGGAAAGCCCGTCCAAGATTTTTTGTTTGCATTGTACTACCTTTCTCTTTGCAGTGCTTCCTCCTCGGAAGAGGCTCCTCCTTCTCCTCTGCCTGTCACCTCTTCCATTATTACCGTCTTGTTCCAATGGCATGCTTCCTTCAAGTTTCCGTCAAGCTTTCGTCAATTAAGTGCCTCCCCCACCCCTGACAATTAATTTAATAAGGCGGCTGACTGCGAGAAAGGATCTGCAAGCACACAAACACACCATCAAAGGTCTCCCCCTTCCCAACCGGTCTACCCCTTGATGAGTCCAAAGAGCAGCTGCCAGCAGGCACCAACCATGCAGGTCATGCATGTTTTCTTTCGAACTTTGCTTGGGGCTTCACTGTCGCAGCAGCTGTAGCTTGTTTGAAGGCCCAATGAAGCGGAGGCACAATTAATGCATGCTCTGTGCAGTACGAACCATGCTTTTGATCGAGTGATCGAATCTGTCTCCCCATTTTTTCTTCAGACGAACAACAATGGGTCGATCGACCTTCAAGTTGCAAGGCATGCATGCATGCATACGCGGGGTTGGCTGGTTGGTTGGTGGACATGCATAGCATACAATTGAATCATTAATTCAGAAAGTTTAACGAGGAAGTAATGGATCGAATGAATTTCAGGCCTGTTCATGCAGACTCTCAATTGAACCAACCGCCCTCCCCTGCAGTCCCTTCCGCAGTCACCGTCTCAATTTTTGTTTTTCCACTCGCATCATTTCTGCTTCTCTAGTCTGTTACTTTCCCTGTCTGTCTGTCTTTCTTTTTTTCTTTCTTTCTTTCTTTCAAACTCTACAATTTTGTGCTGGGTGTCTCACAGACGACGGCCGTTACACAAATAAAAATTGCGTTCAAAGATTTTGAACGGAGCAACCTTTCTTCCCCCCTCTCCTGGGTGTCACATTGACGAATGAAAAAGGGGGATAGAAGAAGAATAGAGGAATGGGCAGAAGCTCAGAGGAATGGCAGAAAGGGAGGCATGGAGGAGGCGCGCATGGAATGAATGCAGAATCGAATACTGTAAGAGAGAGAGCGTGTTCTCTTCCTCTTCTCTCGTCAAAATGATTCAAGTGCAAGCAAGCACAAAAGGCAATCAATCCATGCAGGCGCCCGCTTCCTTTCCTTTTCTGCGTGAGTCCTTTCCCCCCCTTGGGGTATCCGCAAATGCAAAAGATGCAAAAAAGGCATGCACACAATTCGCAAAGGCAGAAATCACTGTAAGTGCACAAGCGAACGCCAAACAGGCAGACCCACGGCTGCTCTGACTGACTGACTGAAGGATTCGCGGAACGGGACAATGCATCTATCCGAGCTAACTAGGGCTGCATGGTTGGTGTGACCACGCCGGAGTGATTGATCGGACTCCACGAATGCTCTAGATCAACAGCTGGATTGTTCTGGCAATGCTTTCACACTGACACTGAATACGAGAAGAAAGACGTGAACGGGTCTAAAAATACACTTCAAAACATTGAAATTTGACTGAAGCTCTCAAAAATGTGATCCGCCCTGATTGCATGCATCCATGGCCCCTCCTTCCCCCCGCCCTCGCACAGATCGAAAGAACCTCGCTTGACATCCTCGTCGCGTCGGATTGAGGAAAGCAGCGAAACCCGAGAGAGAAAGAGAAAGACAAAGAGAAAGAACGGGCTGATGGTGTGCAACCAAAAATAATCTCTCGACTCTTGAAATTTACCAATGAGAAAGAAACAAGTAATGTATCCGCCTGTTTCGCTGTCTCTCTGTCTGTCTGTCTGTCTGTCTGTCCCTCCCATTCCCCTTCCTCCCCCTTCTCTCTGTGCGCGTCCCGATCGAGAGAAGAAACAAAAGCCCCACAGGTGTCTCTGCTCAGTCCTTTACATCCTTCTCTTTCCGGGGCACCTGGAAGACCTTCGGGGGCCCTGCTGTTAATGCAGAAGAAGGAGAGGAGATGCCTCTGCCGATGAGAATTTTGGGTCTCGGGGGCGGCGCGTTGGGATCGACTATCAGAGGACCAGTGCCGCTGGTAGGATGTGACTGGTCATCCGCACAGCTGAGAACCTCCTGGCAGTCCACCTGGGCAGAGACGAACGGATCTATCGCTGCCTGGGCAGAAGACGGGAGACGCACCTCTGCCCCAAGGCTCTCGAGGTGCTTTGCTGCTGTGGGGGTGTAAATCGAAAAAAGGGCCTCCCGGCTCTTCGTGATGTCCTCGGAGGAACGGCGAATCTGTGTGGGAAGCGAAACTTTCACCCCATCTGCCTGCGTCTCTGTCTCCTTGGAGGCAGATGGCCCCAGAATGTCTGGCAGATTCAACCTGCTTCTCCGTCTCGACACCTCTCTGTCCATAATCCTTTTGAGCTCTTGGGTCTCTGACGCTTCTTCGATAGAAGAGAACGAAAAGGGGAATCCCGCCAGAGGCGAAGGGCCAAGATCACTTGGCGTAGAGGGGGAAGGTGAGAGGTCTGTTGTTGGTGTGAGAAATGGGCCAGCAGCAGGAGACTTTCTGTTGAGGGGTGGGGGAGAGAGAGGCGGTTTGCTGCTGAAGACGCAGGCTGAAGAAGGTCCCGCCAGAGGGCCCCCGTCGGGAACACAGCAGGACTTCCAGGATACACAACACCATACCAACCTGCATGTATTCATTTTTCATACAGAATTCATTTTCATACAGAAAATGAATGCATGCGGGAACAGAGCAGGACTTCCAGGATACACAACACCACACCCCCACCCTGCAATTAAATTAAACACGCCGTCAAACAAGCGAAGAAAGATAAAAATTAGGATAGGGGGAAGAAGCTGGGGTGGCTGAGCAAGGAAGCAAGGAAACTTCGAGTCTCCGAAGTGTCTTCGTTAGTTGGAAAGCCACACAGCACTCACTGGCAGGCCCCGACGGAGATTTTTTTTTCGGTAGGAATGAATGAATGAATGAATGAAAACGGCAGCTGGCGAAGAGGACACAGCACGCAGCGACGCAAAAAGGACAATCGTCAGGCCAGAAGCTTGGAAATAGCAAGAAAAAGCGCCACAAACCAAAACGAAGCTCTCGAATGGAAACGCGGGGAGTGGACAGAAGAATGAGGAATGCGAACTCGGAAGGACAAGGAAATGAAATCACTTTTCTTCTCAAACTGAATGGGAGACAGAAAGAACCCTTCCTCCTTTTTTCCTTCCATTCGTGAACCGACTGACAAGCTAGAATAGAGGGGGGCCGAAAATCTCAAGTGGAAGGACACACATATAGAGCCTGTACATTATTTTCCTCTTTCTCTTATTCTTACTTACAGACAGACAGACAGACAGACAGCAAGGCAACCGAAAAGAGAGACGGCGGACAGGCAAACAGACAGACTATGTGGTTTCTTTCCCTCCTTTTCTTCAGACAGACAGGCAGGAGGACAGAATGAAAACTGCATGGGCACTCTGCATACAATCATTGACAAGCAAATTGAGAGCAAGGCTGGCTAGAGAAACAAACGCTGGCTGTACGCAGTAGAACTCACCCTTTCTCGTTGTCGAGAGAAGTTTTCTCCCTCTTTCCACTGCCTGCAAAGGGCTCGTGCTCAACCATCTTGTCCGCTTCCTCTTCCGCGAGTGTTCCGCTTCTTCCTGCAGACGTTTCAGCTCGGGAGATGATTTGCTGCTTCGCTGGGCCGTCCTCTTGCTTCTTCAGCATTTCTGCATCTGGTCTGAAGACTTTGAAGGAGGAATGGTCCCCTCCGTCAGAAAAGGAAAGGGACCCCGCGTTCTGAAGCGTAACCCCCCGAGACCAAAAGAAGAAGGCGAACCAGGACTCGAGAAATCGACTCCTCCGAGTCCGTCTCTGAGCCTTTGGAATCGACGCAGCAGTGCCACCTGATCCCGAACAGAACAAGCATATGAGTCGAGAGAAGAAGCACGAAAATAATAATTAAGTGAGGTCCACAGGAGAGTTCACAAACAGTAGATCAAAGACGCGTTGACTGCCAGACACCGACACGGCAGTTTTTCTTTTCTCTCTGCACAGGCCGCAGCACGCCATGAATGGTGGAACGAAAAGTCGATCAGGAGGGAGAAGAGAGGATCGTGAATGAATGAATGAATGAATGAATGAATGAATGAATGAAGTCAAACGTAGTCAGATAAAATGATATCGATAGAATTCAGTTGGTGCTCCGGCCATCGATCGATCTGACAGAACGTTCGCACTCAACTTTGTCTGTCCAGTCAGAGAGACATCCACACACACACACACACACACACACACACACACACACACACCACAGAGGGGGCTGTACGTCTTTTCTGGGTTCTTATTCAGAGCTGGCTGGCACGACCTTGATAGCCCTGTCTCCTCTGACAAGGACACGCTGAGATGGTGTCTATGAATGCGTTTGCTCACCTCTTTGCCACTCTTCGGTCTGTGCTTGTGTACCCGAACGCTCTTTAATGGACAGATCCTTTTCTTTTCGGGTGTGCACATGGGATCCCTTCTTTTCCTTGGAGGGGGGTGACCTGAAGAGGTCGAGTTCCTCAAACCCCACAAAGAGGGCGTGCAACTCTCTCTCTTCTCGGGCCGCTGCAGCAAACGCCAAACGGACGGCGACGTTCCTAAACGCGTCGAATCCTGTCTGATCGACCTCGACACCCGGACTCTGATCCTTGTTCTTATCTGCGACTTTTTTGTCCACTTCCCCCCTTGTGTGCTTCCTCTCGAGACCACCGCGAGCTTCTGAAGAGACCGCACCGAGAAATAGCATGGAAACACCAGTCTCATCTCGACTCGTGCCCGTGCAAGTGTCCACGGCTTCTTTCTCGGGACCCAACCTCACAGCCACCACGTCAAACCTGCAAACACGGCGTTGACTCAATGCAAACAGGCGCGAGGGAGGGGGATGAGTGAGGTTGTGCACCTCGAACAAAATGAAAGGTCAGACACTTCCGTAAACAACAACACATCGGTAAGCTGTTTGCGTTGCAAAGCAGCCTGACAACAGATGGCACCATCATGCTGGGTGCATATCAGCCACTCGTCTGATGTAGTTGTGTTGAGTTACAGTAATTCCCTCGTCAGATTGGGGAAACACAGGGACAACATGTCATGTAATTAAATACACAACAGTTGCACATTCGAGTATACACACAAGTCGTCTCATGTCATTTAAGCATCACTTACCCGTCACAGTTTTTTCTCAATTCAGCGGATTCAAACAGCCTCCTGTCGGTTTCTTCCGAGACACTTGGGAAAGAGCCAGTGCGGTCATGGGGTTGCGGCGGTAGAATAGAGAAGGTCAGCAGGTGAGAATCGATTTCCGAAAATTTGAGCGAGCCGGCCTTCAAGGGCTCCCCAGTGCGAGGAGGCACGGCCACCTGCGCTCTGGTCAGCGACTGGAACATCGGTCCCTCTGCTTCGATCACACCTCAATTCACAGAATTTATCGGACGGCGTCTTCCCACTGAGTCCATTCAGTCCAGCTATACAAGAAGGGCCGCTTCAAGGGCGTTAGTCAGTACGTGATAGGTGCATGAATTAAATGGATATGCATGAAATGCATGCACGCATGTCAGAATTTCCCCAAAACGATAGAGCGGCCGCGCCGGGCCGGGACCGCCGGGCCGGGACCGCCGGGTCCGACCAGTTTCGCTTTTCCGGACTTTCCGGGGCCCGATGCCCACGAAAAGAGAATGAGAAACTGCTCGATCCGTTCAGTCAGTGTGGAGGAGGTTCTCCCATCTCTCAAATGAAGCACGAAACAATATGGTCGGTCCATATTGCTTCCTTTTGTTCCTTTCCTCTTTCTGATTCTCCTCTTTTCGCGTCATTTGCGGTTTCTCTCGAGCTTCACACTGCCCAAATAGCTCGGTTCTCCCTTCTCTTTCTGTGTTCAACTCCATTTGTGAACTGCCCCAAGCCCCCCGACTGTCCTTGAGCTCCTCTTAGATCTCGTTTGGACTCCCAAACCTCCTCTTTGTTCGTGCAGGCACCGAAGAAGGGCGCAAAGAAGGTGGAGCAGGTGGAGGAGCAGACCCTGGGACCTCAGGTCCGTGAGGGAGAGGAAGTTTTCGGCGTGGCTCACGTCTACGCTTCCTTCAATGATACCTTCATCCACGTCACCGATATCTCCGGAAGAGAGACCCTCGTCCGTATCACCGGAGGAATGAAGGTGAAGGCAGATCGTGACGAGTCTTCCCCTTACGCAGCGATGATGGCAGCTCAGGACGTGGCTGCTCGCTGCCGTGAGCTCGGAATCACCGCTCTTCACATCAAGCTCCGCGCTACCGGCGGCACCAAGACCAAGACCCCCGGTCCCGGTGCACAGGCAGCTCTCCGTGCTCTTGCCCGTGCCGGCATGAAGATCGGACGCATTGGTCAGTAGACACTGCGATTGGATTGGATTCGTTTTCCCTCCGTCGTGCGTATCAGTCTCCACTTCCTCTTCTCGTGACTGCCCCCCTTCTTTTGTCCCCATGGAGGACTTCCAAGACGATTTGCTGTTGCCCTTCCGATTCTTTTCGGACTCCCCCCCCGACAGCGTGATCCCCCTCTCTTTTTCCTGGACTGATCACACACAAACCCACTGACCCCCAGCGTTTCTTTTTTTTTTTTGACTGGCCTGGATCACTTCCACAGTGCGTGTCACCACGACAGGCAGACGGATTGAGCCCTCGCCATGTATCGTCTTTTCACAGTACTGTGTACAGAGGGGGGGAGGACTTTTTGGCCTCTTTGTGTATCTGGGAGAGACGTGTGTCTTTCCAAAAGCCCCTCAATGTGTTTTTGTCATTGATTGATTGATTCACTTCATTATAGCATTCATTCATTCACTCACTCACCCACCTATTCACTCATTCATTCATTCATTCATTCATTCATTCATTCATTCATTCATTCATTCATTCATTCATGCATGCATTCATTCATTCATCCGTTCATTCATTCATGCATTCATTCATTCATTCAGGCATGCATGCATTCATTCATTCATTCATTCATGCATTCATTCATTCATGCATTCATTCATTCATGCATTCATTCATTCATTCATTCATCCATTCATTCATTCATCCGTTCATTCATTCATTCATTCATTCAACCCAACCCCTCACCCGAACGGGCCGACCAGTTCGTCTTGCGAGTCATCTGACTTTTTTGTCGTCTGCGCACTCACTCACCCATTCCTTCCTTCCTTCCTTCCTTAGGTTTTCTTTTCGATGCACACAGTTGTTTTCCCTCCCGATGGAGGTCCTGTCCTGCTATAGAAGGGGAGGGGTTTTGCGGGGTGGAAGAAAAGAGCAGAAGGCCCAAAAAGACTTAACGAACAAGAAAGAGGAAGTAGAGCTGGGGGAATGGGATGAGTGAGTGGAACAACCAAGAGGAAGTGAAAAAGAAAAAAAAAACAACAAGCAAACCACAGGGCCACGAGAACTTACACAAGGACGGGGTTTTCCAGAAGTCTACTTTTGCTCCGTCGTTCCGGAAGAAAATTGGGACAAAGAAAGAAAGCAAAATGAGGAGGGTCAAGGCGTGTTGTCTGACCAAAAAATCAAGAGAAAACCAATGGGGGGGAGAAGGGTTGACTGAAGCTCCGAAAAAGAAAAATACCAAGACCCAGGGTGACCATATCGCTTTGAGTCCCAACGACATAGCCGACAACTTTTCTTCTATTAAGCAGTTTTGTTTTCCCTTAAATCACCCCATTCTGCCTCCTTTCTCCTCCTTCCGCCACCCTAGCATTCATCCCATCTCATCTCTTTTCCGCTTCATCACTCTTGGAATGCCCCGCCCCCCGAACCACCGAAATGTATTCGGCTACGACAGTTCAGATTGATTTCTAGCAAGAGACTCTGAGAGAAGACAAAATTACCGGGCTCATTTTCTTCGCCTTTTTGTCCCTCTCTCTCTGCCCTCATCCCTTTCTTGTTTCTACCTCGACTCTCCCTGTTACCCCCCGCCCTCTCCCCCCCTCTCTCTCTGTGCGTGCGTGCGTGCGTGCGTGTGTGTGTGCGTGTGTGTGTGTGTGTGTGTGTGAATGTGCATGTTGTATGTTTGTGCGGGTCTCAGGCGTGAACCCCATTTCCTTAAGACACCGCAAGAAAGTCAGTGCCCCTCTCTCTCCCTAAGTGTCTGAGATAGACAATAGTGAAAGAAGTTTGTTGTTCTCTCTCCCTCCCCCTCTCTGCAGAGGACGTCACTCCCATTCCGACCGACTCCACAAGAAGAAAGGCCGGCCGCCGTGGTCGCCGTTTGTAAGCTCAATCGATCGACAATCGGTTTGCTGTCTTGTCGATGGGGGGTTCTTGGCGGTTCGTCAATCCATCCGTGCATCCAGCCAGCGGTGCTCTCTCAGGCTCTTGCTTGTTGGTTGACAGAAGATGGCGGAAAAAGAACAACAAAGGCTCATTGTGTGTGGGCTTCGTGGAGGTCTCTCGTGGGGGAGGCAGCCATGGAGGCTGTACTCAGCGAGCGCGTCAACTGAAAAGCTCACGATGATCCGTTCAATTCTCTCCTGGCCCTGATAGCTAATCGAAAATAAAACATCTGGTGCCTGAAAAATACATCCAAAGATAGGTCTTCAAAAAAGTTGCTAGTATCCCAACTATATTAACATATCAATCATGATCAATCAATTGATTGATCCTCATGATCAATCAATTGATTGATCCTAGGATTGATCAGTCTGATTGATTGATTGATTGATTGATTGATTGATACGTTCCGCCCTAGGGCCTGATTCAGCCACATAATTAAGGTTAGAAATTAAGACACTACAATATTTTAGAAATAGACCGATTAGGATTAGGATAAAGATTAGGATTTATCTTCCGGGTTTGTTTCGACTTAAGAAAAAAATAGTGAATAGACATTCACGAGTAACGAGTTGATTCACTAAAAAATTTATCGGGCTCTCAATTTTTTTTTATATTGTATATGGCCAATCTGGGTAGCTAAAGGTGTTCTCTGATCAAAACTGAACCATACAAACCACTTTTGGGCTCTTTACACTTTATAGTTCACAAAAAAAAATTATTCATATTTTACTCATATTTGTGTCATATTTTTAATTTTTAAAATATTACAATGTTTACTCATATTTAGTAAAAGTTTTATAGGGTTCGAGCTAGCGTTCGAGCCAACATGATCAATAAGATAAGGTAATTAAGAGTTATATGTTCCGGGAATCTCCGCGGACCACGGTCCATTGAGGCTACCATTAAAATCCCAATTCTATCAACGAATGGCCCCAAGGTACGGATGTCCTGTCTGCCGAGAAGTGCCTTATGTGAGAAGATTGAGCCACTCCTAAGGGTATTGACACTAAATCGGAAGGGTCTGACGGGGGGGGCCAACTCTCCGGGAGAGGTGTTTTGTCTGGCAGAGGGTTATTCAAATGGAAGAAAAATTGATGATCTCTGGCACCGGCTTTCAGTATGCTCCAATTGGGTAGAAGCAAGAAATAAACTAAACAAAGTGGTAGAGGGAAAGAAAGTGAAGTAAAGGATTCAGAGAGAAGGAATTGAGGGATCGGATGCAGCTGAAACAGAAGCGAGGAAGATGCTGCTTTTGGCTTTACAAGTCGATCCGTATGAAGCATGCAGAGCCGTTTACGATCTTTGTTACTCACTGTGCACGCCTGTCTCTGGGTGAACGCGACCTTTTCTTCTTCTGTTCGAGTCTTATATTGCCACCTCCAACGCGCATGCTGCTCGTGAGCTCACCAAGCGAGCACTTCAGGGGATCTCGCGCTTAGCCTTATCTCTAGAGTTGAGTGATTGACGATCTCTTGCATGAACATGGGCTGCTGGGAGCACGGCTCCACTCTAGCAAAGCCAACTTCATTCATTCATTCATTCATTCATTCACTATGTATATAGCTAGCTAGTAGTGTCACTGTAGTGATAGCTAAATGATGATCTGTAGATGATTATTAGTGTATATTGCAGTCTATATGACTATTCTAGCTCTCTAAGAGACTAGATCTGGGTAGCCTTCATGATGCCGGCAAGTACTATGAAGGGGTTCTCATGGGAGAGACACGTCCTACTTGCTTGTGCCCAATGAAGATCGAGCGGTTTCTCTCATTCGGGGCAAACGAGACGGCGGTATGTGGTGCGTGCGTCGCTGCTAAATTGACTCGTGCATGCAATCAGAGGACTCGTGCATGCAATCAGGTCAGTCAATTTACATCAATTATTTTCGTATTGCAGCTTTCTGTGCCCCCTTTCTCTGCATGATAGAAAAGTCCGATACTACGTCAAGAGTGTAAAGGAGGAGTTTCATGTTTTCAGTCTTTCTGATCAACTCATTCACTGTGGGGAAACGAAATGATGAACGCAACCATCTGAAGGAGCTCTCTCTTGGAGATCACCATCGGAATGGTGGTCGTCTTCATCCCCCCTTGCTTCAGGAAGTTAATCAGCCTTCCGTTCATCTCATCGTCGTCTGTGCTGAGCCCTTTTTACTCCGCCCATGCAATCATCTTGGCAAGCAGAGCATCGACGGATGCATTAAGCTTTTGCTTCTCACTGTCTGTGTTGTCAGGGAGCCTGCTGAAAAGCTTTTTGAATCCGCACACCAACCTGACGGAGGTGCTGGGTCTCAGCGGGTCAGTCAGTCTCTCGGCTGCTTCTGCTCTCTGGTCTTCCTTCTTCTTGTTCTTGGATCCAGGTGGTCTGCCTCGTCCTCTCCTTTCCTGCTTCTTTTCTTTGTCTTCTGTTCTTTGTCTCTTTGAGGGCGTCTCGTCGCTTGCCTCTTAATCAACCTGAATGACAACTTCTCGATCATCAGGTCGACCGAAGGATGGAGACCTGACTCTGGGCTCTAGGTCCCTGTCCCTCTGTCTCCTCAGACTTCGGCTGTTGGTGGCTGCTGCTGCTGCCGCTACCTGTGTTCTTTCTCTCTGCTCTTCTCTGTGTTTACCCTCAGAAATCTCCCCTTCTTTCTCTTTCCTCGCCTCTTCATAGTGGCCCTCGAATCTGACCGCCCTCTTAAGTGCTCTGTCAACCTTGTCTAGTTTATACCACATATCGCATACTGGGGGCGAGTGGGGTGCTTTTTGCCCCCCCTTCTGCATAGGAGACCGGCGCTTTTCCCCAAAAAACTCGTTCTTATAATTGGTAAGGAGTTAGAAGCTGAAACTTTGTGTAAGAAGACGTTGTAATGATAGAAAAAGAACTATGCGTAGGTCATTTAAAAAAAAAAAAAAAACTCAAAAAAAAAAATTGAAAAAACTCTCGAATAAAATTTATATACAAAAATACCCCCCCTGTAAAAACTAAAAGAGGCTCAAACAATTTAAGACTGGTTTTGAGCTTCTAAAACCCCAACAAGTTTTTTTAAAATATATAATTCTTACATTTATTTACAATAACTTTTTTTTTTTACTCAATATATATCTTTAGCCTCTAGGCTTATATTTTCCTAGTCATTTCTTCTACTATTTCTAAGTATATTTTACATTATTTCGTACGTTTTTTACTTAAAATTTTTATATTTAAATTTATAGTATTATATGTATGAATAAACTTGTTTGAATGGTTATAGAACACGCGTGTTGCCTTTTTCTAACACTTCAATCACTTTGAAAGGAACCTCTGCCCACCTCCCCACAAAGCCTTTGTTGTGATGAAAAACACAGATCTCTATATAGGGCTATACAGAGATAGATAGACGGTCAGACAGATATGACTTGCTCTATCATAATGCAAATCACTGGCATTCATATTTACTGCGATGTCCAGCTACGACACGCATAACTGCTACCTACCAGTCAGGTTGTTTCCTATATATGAAGAAGACTATCACTTCTAGTCACTTCATACATACCTTCTTCCTCCTTCCTTTCACAACGTTGTTCGTATTCAGATATACGCACTTCAGGTGTGCATGTACGTCGAATTAATTCATGTGAATTCCAATACAGAGCTTGACGTGGCCCCCGCTGACTCTATACACGTGCGTGTACACCTTGATGCACTTGGGCGGCGTATATTCATGCAGGGCATGCCTTGGCCCCCGTGTATTCATTCATTCTCCGCGCCTTCAAGTTGCTATTGTTCGATTCTTTCTGCCCCGCCGACTGCTTGCTTAGCGTCGGTCGGTGCATCATCAAACGCATTCCTTTCTTTTTTCGCGGAGCGAATAGAATTATGACTTTGCATTCCTTTCTATTTTTTTCTTTTATACAGATTACACAGAGCAGAACAGACCTTGAACCAATTTAAACAACCTTATAAGTTTGTTGAATTAAGACATATGGAGTGCTTAGGCTGTTGTTTTGACACACTCTTTTTTTCTCAGGTCGGACACTCATTCTGACATCAAGATTGCTTGCAAATAGGTCCCAGACTTAGGTTTTTACTCAACCTGTGCGGTCATCATGCATAAAATTTCGAATTCTGCTTGACTGTCTGATGACTGCATGATACTGCATGCGGGTATAAGGTCCACAATTTTTTTCAGACGAACCTGCATGCTCCTGACTCATGGTCGATACAAAGAGAAAAGAGATGAAGAAAGATCAGAAAGAAACCAAAAGGACATGGCTCGACTGAAAGGCGTGACTCTCTCAATCTGCAGTAGAGACACAGCTCACTCTCGTTAGTTTCTCAAACCAATTGAGAGGATAGTCCTTAAACTCTCACCCTGTCAGTTTTTTCTGCCCTCCTCTCTGTCGGTCAGCTTGCTTAACACCCTCTGGATTGGTCTCTTCTTTCAAACCCTCCGTCATTCCAAGACCTGCTCCAGTGTCCGCCATCTCTCTCCTCTCTGTCTCTCTCCCTTCTCTCCCTTTCTTTCTTATCTTATCTGCGTTGCAGGTTATATCGATTTCGTCCCCCCCCTTGTTGCTGCTGCTTTTGAGGCCCTCCTTCCCAGAGTCCCCATCCGTGTTGCTGCATTTGTATAGGGGTCGGATACTGGCCAAAATAACCACCAAAGGGC
The DNA here is from genome assembly GCA_018398765.1 of Chromera velia. Lineage (NCBI taxonomy): Eukaryota > Chromeraceae > Chromera > Chromera velia. The sequence goes on along the minus strand of JAHBMJ010005875.1, from coordinate 7,627 downwards.
GGTCTTGGCATCTGCATGGGGTACGGATTGGGTCCTTATACATGTTGCTAGGGAGGCATTGGGTTATACATTTGTTGGGGGGGAGGAGGACTTCCGTAGTACTGCCTAGGCGACGCACAGTGGTAAAAAAAAAAAATCTGAAAACGTCTATTCTTTTTTTTTTATTTATTTAAAATTTTATTGTATATGTAAAAAAAAATAAAGGTTAAATGACCAGCTTCAACTAGAGGAGAGAGCACTTCGTCTTCTTGATGAAGCAAAATGGTTGGAAGATGTTTTCCAGGTCGACAGCTTTGCATCTGAAGAACTGTATAAAGATACTGAAGATGAGGAGGAGAAGGAGGATGAGCAAGGTGATGATGCAGATATAGCAGCCAGCCATGAAAATGTGTTCAACCAAGAACACGAGTCAATACCGCGTGGGGATAATACTGAAGTGGCTGCAGAATTTATGAGAAAGAAAGGGTAGATGCAAGTCAATGTGAATGGAAAACAAGAAGACATGATTAGTTTTTTTAACAGACACAGCAAAGAAAAGAGAGAAAAGTCTGGTGACAGTGCAGTTGAACAAAGGAAAAAAGATCGGTTGGTCCGTGTTCAACAAAGTCAATGATAGAATGATGAAGACACTAGTAGAGACACTAGTAGAGATAAACGTACAATAACAACTAGGACTAGAACTAGGGTTAAAACTAGGATTGAAAGATGTTTAAAACTTTGAGTTGAGTAATAAGTTCGCGAGGAAGTTAGTTTAAAAGTACTTCTAAAAGGTGCTCCTCTAGGTGCTCCTAGAGGTGCTCTAAGAAATCTTTCGTAGAAAAAAAGAAAAAAAAAAATCTGGAAAGGTCTATTTTTTTTTTTTTTTTACCACTGTGCGTCGCCTAGAGTACTGCTGTGGCTGTTGTATCTGATTCTGATGTATGGGGAGTGGGCCTGTGTAATGCTCATCACTGAGTATCACATACGATTTGCGATCATGTGGATGCGGACGTCTCTCCTGCATGATCTGCTGTTCTCCCTCGGCATTCACAGAGACCACAGGCTCATCTGCAAATGACAAATGTTCAATCACTACAAATATTGCGCACCACGTTTCCCATGGAATCGACCTCTCACATGGGGTGTTTGCTACCTCCATTGCTCTATTTCTGCGTGCTTGAGACATCGATCCTTCGATGAATGCGTGGCTGAGATCTGTGATGAGGTCTATGTTCTGTCTGTAGTTAAGGAACCTCGTTTTTCCCTTCTCACCTCCTTGGATGTCTGCTTCTCTTAGGTGAACACCGTCGGGGTAAACGGAGGGTCGGGGGCACTGTGCTAGTTCATCCAGATGGGTTTTGAAATCTGATAGATACTTCGACCATGTCGCGTCTCTTGACTGACCTACAGCCAAAAACTGTCGAAATATTCTCTCTTTCGCCTTGAACAGAGCAAACTGGGAGATCTTCTTCTTTGCAAAGAGCCAGTGAACAAGGTGGAACAGATCGGAATGAAGTGGTATCTCTCCAGCGTTAGTCACCTAGGCCCAGTCATCAAGTGCTTGCTTGTATGTGGCATTGTCGATACACTTTACCACTGCGTTTACGATCATCTGTCTGACTTCTTGGTTTCCCGGTTCGGTTTCGTTCAATCTGTCACCTGTAAGCCCTGTATCAATGCATAAGAGTCTCATCGCCTCGAGTATAAGAACGCAGACTTCAGAGTTCTTGCTATTGTACTTCCGCCCCTTAACCTCCTCCTCAAACCTTCGGGTGATCTTTACTTGAAACTCCTCCCTCACTTTCTTTCCATTGTCGCCCTTCAACTGTCGGTATGGGTGGGTTACCGGCAGCTGCTTCAATTCATCTCCACTCACTTCCTTTGGAGGCAGAGCAGGGTCCACAGGCTCCAGCTTGGTCTTCCCAATGTAGATGACGGACTTGTTGTAGATGTTCTTGGATCCTGTGACGTAGGTATTCGCACCGGTCCACTTCGTGGGCAAGAAGCGACCCATCGTCCATCAAGGACCTTGAAAGCACTCGAGCGAGAATAGAAAGAGAAGAAAGGAACCGAGGGTCATGGCTGTCGCCCTACTTCCTGTCACCAATTGATGAAAAACAGAGATCTCTATATAGGGCTATACAGAGATAGATAGACGGTCAGGCAGATATGACTCGGTCTATCATGATGCAAATCACTGGCATTCACATTTACTGCGATGTCCAGCTACGACACGCATAACTGCTACCTACCAGTCAGGTTGTTTCTTACATATGAAGAAGACTGTCACTTCTAGTCACTTCATACATACCTTCTTCCTCCTTCCTTTCACAACGTTGTTCGTATTCAGATATACGCACTTCAGGTGTGCATGCACGTCGAATTAATTCATGTGAATTCCAATACAGAGCTTGACGTGGCCCCCGCTGACTCTATACACGCGCGCGTACACCTTGATGCACTCGGGCGGCGTATATTCATGCAGGGCACGCCTTGGCCCCCGTGTGTTCATTCATTCTCCGCGCTTTCAAGTTGCTATTGTTCGATTCTTTCTGCCCCGCCGACTGCTCGCTTAGCATCGGTCGGTGTATCATCATGTTGCCCGCTGGCATCGTCATCTTCTTTCTCCGAAGCTTCTCAAAGTCGGAGATGTCTGCAACTCGAAGAATGTTTTCAAAACGAGTCACATCATTGTCTTCAACCATCAGACCAAATGTTGCTGTTTCACCACTGCGCTTAAATAGAGGGGTGCGAAGACACTTGACCATCCAATCTTAAAGTTTATGTTTTAGATCATGAGCGGCAGGACCAGTGAACCTCCTGCCTGAAGCACTAAAAACAGCCTGCACTTACACTAATTCATAACACTCCACCTCCCCTTTCTCTCCTTTCAATTTGCGTAATGGGTGAATTTCTGCTTATGCAATGCGGTTAAATATCGCAATTTTGTTTTCATGTTAATTATACCATGAGTGATGGTCTCAGAGTGAGAAAGTCACTGAGAACCTGCAAGTACATGGTTCAGTAGGGGTTTGACCTAGGGTTTAGCGCGCAAGAGTGAAGACTGCGGTTCGAAGCTCTCTGAATAAACATGGTTTCATTTTCCTTGATGCTCAGACTTATTGATCAATCAATAAAGCATATTCAATCAATTAATTCATTTACTTTTAATTGTTCTATAATTGTTTTTAAAGTATTTAAAGAGGCTATAGTGAATAGGGGGCAAAGACTAGGTCCCTAGCATCAACCTAGGCATCAAAATCAAAACTAAAAAAAAAAAAACTCTAAAAAAAAATGGAAAGAAAAACGCCCAATAAAATTTAGAGTTTTTTTTTATGGCCTACGCCTAGAAAAAGAACTATGGAACGGATTTTTTATATCATTTCTAGAAACATAGGCTGCTATACAAATTTTATGAGTTTTATACCATTTTTTTTATTGTTGAAAACCGTTAAAAAATGGCTAAAAACTCATAAAACTAAATTTATATGGCAGCCTATGTTTCTGGAAATAATATAAAAAATCTGTTCCATAGTTCTTTTTCTATCATTTCAATGTTTTTTTACATAAAGTTTCAGCCTAGCAGAAAGAGCTAGCACTCTAGATATGATCGACATGAAGATCTACTTAGGCGATGCACAGTGGTTAAAAAAAAAAAAAATAGACTTTTCCAGATTTTTTTTTTTCTTTTTTCTACGAAGGATTTCCTAGAGCACCTCTAGGAGCACCTAGAGGAGCACCTTTCAGAAGTACTTTTAAACTAACTTCCTCGCGAACTTATTACTCAACTCAAAGTTTTAAACATCTTTCAATCCTAGTTTTAACTCTAGTTCTAGTCCTAGTTGTTATTGTACGTTTGTCTCTACTAGTGTCTCTACTAGTGTCTTCACCATTCCATCATCGACTTTGTTGAACACGGACCAACCAATCTTTTTTTCCTTGTTCAACTACACTATCGCCAGACTTTTCTCTCTTTTTTTTGCTGTGTCTGTTAAAAAAACTAAGCATGTCTTCTTGTTTTCCATTCACATTGACTTGCATCCGCCTTTTCTTTCTCGTAAATTCTGCAGCCACTTCAGTATCATCCCCACACGGTATCGACTCGTGTTCTTGGTTAAACACATTTTCATGGCTGGCTGCTGCATCTGCATCATCACCTTGCTCATCCTCCTTTTCCCCCTCGTCTTCAGCATCTTCATACAGTTCTTCAGATGCAAAGCTGTCGACCTGGAAAACATCTTCCAACCATTCTACTTCATCAAGAAGACGAAGTGCTCTCTCCTCTACCGTCTCATTCCTCCTCTTCTCTTCTTTGGGGAAAAAAGTTTCTGGTTGCACAGAGTGTCCGTCGTTTCACCATTCATGCTAATTGAAAAATGAATGAAGTCTACGTGTATGGCACTGCACGCAGCGACCATCGCAAAAGGAGATTACAGAGACGAAGGCAAGCGGGCGGGCGAAAGGAAAAGGGGGCTCTCTTTTGTCCTATGCAAAGAGTGACAAGAAGGATGGATGCATGGATGCAGACAGAAGAACAGACAGAGGAGAAGTTCTTTGACTGGCTTTTTGACGATATCTAGGACGATATACATTTTGAAGCTCTAGTTGAAGCTAGATTTGGTCAATCTTTTTAAGCGTCTACCAAGCTAAAAGTGAAACTGGGATCCTAGATATGATTCAAACTCTAGTTGAAGCTTGTCATTAAACCTTTATTTTTTTATATATATACAATAAAATTTTTTTTTAAAAAAAAAAGAATAGACGTTTTCATATTTTTTTTTTTATCAGTGTGCGTTGCCTAGAGATCTACTTCTTACGCAAAACCTCTGGCAGTTGCCCAGAGTAGTCTTTGTCTGCTTTTGTGTCTTGCATTGACCACGAATGCATGGACATCAATTTGAGTTGCCTCAAACATACTTTTGCATGCATATATTTTATTTTATTTTATTTTTGTACGTTTGCAAATATTTGCGCGCGCATTGCGCCGTTCTGATTCACTCCCTGAGCAGGTGAGCAAGTGAATCTTTTGATAGATCACAAACTGACTGTACTGACAATTGAAACTTTTATACTAGAAAGTGACTTTTAATTTTCTATATATCACACTAAATTTTATATAAAAAACTAAGTTTTTAAAGCACTTAGAATGATTCTATTTATTGTTTCTTACCTGCATCAAAGTATGAACAACTTTTAAAGATAAGGTTTAATAGATTTGTGGTGTGTATGTTAGAAATTGTTGGACGTGAGTGAGGTGAAAGAGTTATAGTATGTTGATATGTCGGGGAGTGATTGCAGACTCTGCAGGCCTGTGACAATGCGTAGTGTAATGCATAAACAAGCTAACTTTTACTTCTAATGGAATACGCCGAATCCGCACACTGATGTAAGGAGGGAGCACACAGCGGACAACCCCCATGAAAGGTAAGAATGAATGTCCGCAAACAGATGTGCCGATTTAACACCCACAAAAAGCAGTTCAACCAAACAAATGTTGAGCACTATGACCGTGCAAGAGGTAAATGCTTAGCTTTTGAAAGCCTGATCGATCCATGGCCTCTAGCCAGAGGGCCTTGCCCACGACCGGCCATCATAGCGTTCTTGTTTTTTCTGGGTGAGGCCCGGCACTGGCCACTGGGTCTTAGTCCACCTAAGAGCCCTACCTCCAAATTCTTATACAAACAAGAGCTGTGCCTCACTCTCACAACTTCAGATCACCCGAGATTACCAGCCGTAATGCTTCCCCACGAAACCCAAGCACCGACAAACGGTCCTCCGAGAAAAGCTCAGTCTGACCTGCAGCACAGATATGCAAAAATTCATAAAGTGGCTTACCTTCTGGCCACCCAGAGCTGGCCCCTTCATCCAGAAAGCCTTTCCAGCTCCTCATCTAGAGCTTGTTAGAGTGCACGAACGGAAGGGATTCAATAGAAGCTTTACTAGGGCAACTTCGCAGGCCTCTTTGCGTGGAGACAGGCTAGGAGACGGGCCGTGCCCTTCGTGATGGAAGATCGAAATTGCCCTCTCAGGGCAACCAGTAGAGTGAATGTCATAAACCTAAGAAAAAACAAAGAAACCAATCCTCTGGGCTTTTGATAAAGCCTACTTTCATCGCTGGAGAGCAAGTCTGTGTGATGGGAGAGAGGCGGCACTAGGTCATGCTCTGATTGACTTGAAACATTCGACGGAAAGCCGATTTTGGGAGCCGATTTTAGATCGGCCAACCATGTGACGGCCCCGGAAGGCAAGCTACGCGTTGCGGGCCAGGGCCTGGCCGGCCACCAAGGCCAAAAAGCACTTCCCGGCTGCGCGTTGACCCATCAAAATGCCGATCTGAAAAATTTTCAGTCAGGTCTTCAGAAAGTTCTCCTCCAGTCAGAAAGTCGGGTCAACAGAATGGGCCTCTATCCACAAAATCTCGTTGTCAAGCGTTCTATTGGATTGTATTGGGAGGCTTGACAACGACGTGTATGTGACAGGCTTGATCGATACCGCATGAATCGAGCGAAACTGCGAGTTGTTTCATTTATAGATTGATTCCGTGAACCAGATGGGTTTGCACAGACAATTTGCCGGCTATGCACGTCTGGTGATCCACTGCATACGCATCCCCCACTTTTGGATCTACTGAAGGACGTAATTGAGCATTCCCTGATACTCGGTGTCTGTGTCCAAAATTCCTGATCTGATCCAATCATGTAGTGCCCCGTTGTTGACAAAGATCGAAATGATCGGATCTCTTCCCCACAATTTTCGGATGAATCGTGCACACCTTGGGATGCGTTTGATCAGACAACAGACAGCAATCAACTCACCAATTGATGACGAGCTATGCTTAATTGCTTCTGTCCTTTGATAGGTCCTACGAGATAACATTCTTGGGCCCATCTCGTTCTAGATCCCACGACTCATCATTGAGCATCATCATGTCCCCCTGCCTGCCTTCGTACTTCGGGCGGTTCCACATGGCATCGGAACAGCCGGCGAGATGGAGTTCTCTTCCCTTCAAGCCATGAAGGACAAGGGGCTTTCTGTGGGTTTTTAACCCATGTATGGCTGTCTTGACTGCTGAGAGATGGCGGGCGGTGGGTTTTGTGGTTGCTTTGCTGAGGAGGGAAAACTAGAGTGCTCTCCTCCAGTTGAGACAAACAGCCCACCCCAACACACCATTTGCCTCCTGATAGACCCCCTGTAGGAACATGTCCATATCTTGCTCCTTGGCTGGAGCGACGTCTTTTTTTAACAGGGATTTCTTCAGTTTCCCTGGGATTGCATCGATGTTAATGCCTTCGAGGTAACTCTCGGATGTGAGTTCGAAAGTGTGTGCATCGGAACGGTATATGTCCATCCCAATATACTTTGCCTTAGATCCCACATTCACTTTTGTTCGGGAACCGATCGTGAATCTCTCCCCCAACACATCGAACGCCTCCTCCGTTCTCTCTCCTGCCCCGAAAATGTCGTCCACATGCGTGGCTTGCACGTCCTGTGCGGGTTCGTCTTCCGCCTCCCTTCTGACTGCGATTAACTGCTCAATAGGAACAAACCCCAGCTTCTCCTGCCCTCTCCTCAATTCCTTCCCCCACAGTGCGGGTGCTGGAGGGGTGCCGTAGAGGGCATTGCTGAGTTCGTAGATCTGACCTGGGAC
>JAHBMJ010005874.1:34338-51838 GCA_018398765.1 Chromera velia | reverse complement strand
ATCAGTCTGCATCCAGTAAGCGATCTGCAGCAAAGGATCAATTGAATCAGATGAGAGAGAGAGAATGGATGCTCTGCAGCGCGCGTGGGTGTCCTCCTTCGGCGACGTCAATCCCCCATGGGCTCCAGAGAGGCTCGCTGCACTCTTCGGAGCAGCAGGCCGGCTTCGTGAGATGACTGAGGAAGAGGTGTTGAGGCATAAGGCTCACTCCAAATCGGTGGCGTTAAGAGAAAGCGCAGAGAAGCAGGCAGAAAAGAGTGGATGGATGCTACCAGGCCAATCTGCTAAGAGAGCTGCCGGCCCCCCCGAACGGCTTGACAGCTCTGTCTGGCGAGAGGACCCAGAGGAAGTGTTCAAGACTTTGGGAAATGACAACGGAGTACAGTCTCGAAAGAGCGTGGAGAAGGCAAAGGGACACAGGGTGCCCCCCTCAGTCGATTGGATTGCAAAGGGAACAGCGCAGGGGGTTGGGAAGAGGAGAAAGTCGTCCATTGAGGCTTTGCGGGTCCTTGAAAGACAGCAGCAGAAAGGAGATGACGATGATGGGGAGAGGGGGGATGAGTGGGAGGCAGCAGAGGTGCAAAAAGCGAAGGTTCGACAGCGTGTGGCAGGGTTTGCGGCTGCTTTGGAGACTTTCCCGGAGGGGATTTTTGCCGCCTCGTCGGACAGGAAGCTTGCAGCACCGGAGACTGTGGAGGCTCAGGGGAAGGCGAAGGAGGAGAAGGCAGACGAGACGGTAGAGGTAAAGGAGGGAGGTGACGAAGGAAAGGAAGAAAAAGAGGATCAAGAGAATTCAGACAAGACTGGGGACGAGGAGGCAGACGGAAAAGATAGTGAAGAGTCAGACGGTGATGATATGAAAAGCGGTGCGGAGGACAATGATCAACCGGACACATTTTTTATGTAATGTTTTTTGAGGGGACAAATAATATTAAAAATTGCTGTGCAGTCAACTCGCTGCAGTCTTTGTGTTGCTAATACTGAAACAGAGTTCTCTCTCTTTCTCTTTCTGCTTCGCTCTCTCTCTCTCTCTCTGTGTGTGTGTGTGTGTGTGTGTGTATGTCTGTGTATGTGTGTGTGTCTGTGTGTCTCTCTATGTGTGTGTGTGTGTGTATGTATGTGTGTATGTGTGTGTGTGTGTGTGTGTGTGTGTGTGTGTGTGTGTCTGTGTGTGTGTGTGTGTGTGTGTGTGTGTGTGTATGTCTGTGTATGTGTGTGTGTCTGTGTGTCTCTCTATGTGTGTGTGTGTGTGTATGTATGTGTGTATGTGTGTGTGTGTGTGTGTGTGTGTGTGTGTGTGTGTATGTGTGCGCGTGTGTGTGTATGTGTTTGCGTCTATATATCTACGAGTATTAATGTATCTATGAAACATAACTTATTTAAATTCCTAGTTAAATTCCTTTAAAATTGTCTTTTTATAATTTGTTTTTCATGAATCTCATCTTTTACATGTTTTTCCTCATTCAGTAATTGCTCTTAGTAGTATCATCGCCTTTTTTAGGGTTACGAAAGTAGTTCCGGACGAGTGACTGTATGTATACCTAGGTATACAAATCTTAGTATACACCTACACCTAGATCTATACAATCGTGTACATGCAGCTATACTATAAAAGTTTTTTTCATGACAAAAACTAGTTAACGATGCCCAGTATACATGGTATACAAAAGTATACAAAAGTCTAGGCAAAAGTGCATGTACGTTTGAATGTAACGTTTCGTATCGGCTTGTATGCATAACTTTAAACACTGCAAATCGCTAGGCAAATCGAGCACTTAAGCAACTCAGATGCCTAGTCAGATGCCAACTCTTGGTGTTTTCATCCGTTCACTCATCGTGATGTTCAGTCAGTCTTCAGTTCTACCCATCCATCTGGACATCTCCATCTCTTCGGCCAACCGGCCTATCATAGCCAATCGAATCAGACATTAGGTATGCAGCCGCCGCTGCTTGGCTTTCAGGCGTATGCACTTCCTTGTTGTGTGCCTTGTAACATTTTAGTGAACAGACATAAGTTCTGCAGTCTTTGAAAGAGCATCTGGTTGTTGCCAGAAGGGCGCACCAGTCACAGAGCCGCTCTGATGTTGCTGAATTCCCCGCACACACGAAATAATCCTCCCATCTCTGTCCGACTTTTTTCATGTCAGAGCGATCTTCTAGGATAACCTGCATGCATCGGCATCGCATGTACACTGCCTGTCATTTGGCGTCATCAAGACCACGAGGTAGCACTCTTATTTCTTCTTCGTTTTTTAAGTCTCACCACTGCTGCCTCCAGGCATGCGCACGACCGTGCACATAAGCGCAGGGTGCATGAACACAGAGAGAGAAAAACACATCCAATCAAAAAAGAAGGAAAGCAACCTGCACGACATCACGGATCAACAAGTTCAGTCCGAAAAAAAAAGGTCCCTTTCGACACTTGAATCGGAAAGGCTCCTTCCTTCCTTTCTCTCCCTTTCCTTCAACCCCCCCCCCTTCTCTCTGATCAGTCGTTTCCTCTGTCCTTTTCTTCTTTCTATCTTTAATCGTTTTGCTCTTTCTTTCCTTTCACGTTTTCCGTTTGTTTCTCTTTGTCATTCTCTCTCTCTCTGTGTGTGTGTGTGTGTGTGTGTGTGTGTGTGTGTGTCTGTGCGTGCTTTTTGGGCGTTTCCGTTCTCTTTGTTTGTGTTTTTTCTTTTCTCTCAATTTTTCTTTCTTGCTTTGTTGCTTTCTTTCTCCGTCTCTCTTTCTTGCTCTCTCTCTCTCTCTCTCTCTCTCTCCCTCTCTTTCTTTTTTCTTTTGTTTCATCTTGGGATGTTTCACCTTTTTATCCTTCCCACTTTCTTTTTTTCTTTTACTTTATCTCTCTCTTTCACTCATTCATTGATTCATTCTCTCTCTTTCATTCATTCTTGCTTTTCTGCCTGGTTTTGTACTTTCTCTCTTCCTCTCTCTCTCTCTCTCCTGATTCTTTCCTTCTCTTTCTCTTTCTCTTTCTGTTTCTCTTTCTCTCTCTCTCTCTCTCTCTGTGTGTGTGTGTGTGCCTGTGTGCGCAAGCCTTTCCTTCTCGTTTTCTCTCTGCTCTCTACCCACCTGTCTTTCAGTTGTTTTCTGCACCTTTTCGGGGACCCTGACCAGCCGGCGCTCCCCCTCTTTTCTGCCGACATCCCCAGAATCTGCAAAGACAAAGGGGATGGGCGTTCCAACCGGCCGTCCAGCAACTTACACCCCTCCCGTGCTCTTCCTAGAAAACTCGGGAGCTAGGCACACAAGCCAGCAACAGGGAGGCGGACTCGAGAATGCATGCAGCAGGACGTACACGGGCACACACACACACACACACAGAAAGAGAGAGAGACAGAAAGGGGGGGAGAGACAGAAAGAGGGAGAGGGAGGGAGAGAGGGAGAGAATGAGGGGGAGGGGGGGCGGGGAGAGAGAGAGACATACATACACACACACACACAGAGAGAGAGAGAGAGAGAGAGAGAGAGAGATGTTGATGTTTCTTTCTTTTCCCTCTTTCTCCTACAAGAGACATATGAATTATTGTTTTCTTCTTTTTTTCCCCCTCAAATCAACAACACAAGAAAAGAAATCATACGGACACCCGAAAAAACCACCGACAATCATGCAGCACGGGAGGGGACCCGAAAGGAGGCATGCTTAAGCGCCCCTTGCGCCTGCTCCCCTTATGTGTTTTCAAGTGATCACTTTGAAGCCACATGTTACTCACCTCTGTCTGTCTGCCAAAAGAAGAAAGAAAAAAACAGAAGAGGAGGCAGAAAGAGAAAAGGAAAAGAAAAGACGACATAGTCTGTCCGCCGGTCCGCCTGTCCATGAAGAGAAGGAGAGAAAAGAAAGAAAGGGATTGTGTCTTTACTTTTAGACTATATTGTTTCTAGACAGAGAGACAGACTACAGACAGACAGACAGACCGGGAAACAGAGAGACAGATAGAGAGAGAGCGAAAGAGAGAGATGTTGAGAGAAAATTGGAGAGAATGAAGGGTACAGTATCCGGAGCGGGCTTTTGCTTCAAAAGAACACGCGCAACTGTTACCAGACTGACAGTTCATCTTCCCACCAGCAACAGAATGGAACGAGCCAGGGACAGCTTCAGATGTACTGTTTACTGTTTATCGATTTCGAAAGACGGGGTCCATCGTAAAGCAGAACCTCCAGCTTTGCATCCCCCCAACAGCGGACGTCTCCAGATTTCCGTCTCCAGCGTTTGTCTAGTATCCAATCCACGATCCCATCCCGATAACCAGCCTGCGGGGCACTCACTCAGAAGTTTTGGGATTGAAACAGTTGAAGCTGGTACAACCACAATGCTGGATAGACCGAGCTGCAGTTTTCAGAAGTGACCGTCCTCATCTGTCATCATTCTGTCATCATATATCGTTCGATCATGCATGCATGCAACAAAAATTGCATTGGGGCTTAGCTCGGCAAAGATAGCTCGGCAAATAGCTCGGCCGCACTCGCTCTCGCGAAAGGCCCCAGTCCGACACAGAATTTTGTCGCATACCCCAATTTCGGAAAATCGTTTCGGGCATTTTCCGGCCCTCAACACATAAATTGGCATCTGGCGGAGTTGGAGCCGTCCTTGGAACACAGAACACCCCGGATCCAACCAAGGCACTTGTAAACAAAAGACTTTGGACCGCGCGCGCGCGAGCTGGCCCCAGAAGGCAGATTCTGCGTTTTTTACGTATTGTTGCTCAGCGCGCTCAGATCGATCTGCTCTTTCTGCCAATCGTGGACGGGCAATGAAGTGTCAGACTGGGTTTGCAAAGAGGCACAGATTGCCTTCTCAACTGTCTCATCGCGTTCAGTGGCCAGTGCAGTCTGTTTGTGGTTCTTTGTATCTGAGCAGGAATCCATCCATCTATCCAGTCATTCATTCAACCTGTTGCGTGATTTCGTTGATCTTCTGTGTAAGCAGCCGTCTGTTCGATTCAAACAGAAAGGACAAACGAGAGTGGAAGAAGCTGCAACCTCCTCAAGGACGCTTCCTTGTTTCTTTGCACGCATAGAGTAGGCGGAAGACCAAAGCATGAGAAACCCGAGGGGCTTTCATGAGGGCCACGGTCACGGCCGTAGCCATGGAGGAAGTCATGGCCATGGGGGACACGGCCACAATCACTCAAGCAGCAGCAGCAGTAGCAGCTCGGCCCCAAAGGGCTGCTCCTGCAGCCACGAACACCATGAGTTGGTGTTGGAGCGACTAGTGGTTGGGCTCTATCTGCAGCAGGTGAGTGACTGGTGACTATCCTGCATTGCTCCTGATGATGTCAGACTGTTCGGATGTCCCGTCCCAGTCTTTCTTGCTTGCCAGTCAATTCAAGTGGACACTCTGCTGTTTGATCCCTTCCTGTCCGCCTTCCTTGCATCCTCATTGAACACACTCTGTTCTGTGTGCTGGTTGCTGCTTGCAGATCAAGCCCTTGGCCTATGAGGTCAGTGTCCTTCATCTCTGCGGGGTTTGGCAGTGCCTGTCTCTCGAACTCCTTCCATGTCCTCTTTGCGTCCGTGCTGATCCTCTTCTGAATTCCTTGATCCGTATTACCTTCCTGCTCCTCTCAGTATCTCTGTGTGCCTTCCCCTCGATCTCTCCGCCCTGACAGTGGGGCTGTGCTTCCATCGCTTTCACTTCAGACTTCTTGCCTTGTCCTTTTAGGTTCTTCTCTTGGTCTCTTCATGTTCCTCCTCCTCCTTTTCTTCTTCTTCCCGCCTCGCATCCCGCTCTCCCATCTTGGTTTCTTTACTCTCTCCTCGGTCGCGGCGTTTACTTCTTTCCCTCTCTGTGTTCATGTGTTCATGCTCGACCTATTCCCGAAGTTTCCTGGAAATACGCAGCCGTGCGTTGTATCTCTTTGTGGACTCATTGGATTGTGCAGGTGCGTCGTCGTCTCCAAAAGACAGAGGACGCCTGCCCGTGGCTGCAACACGAGTTCGTGTACGTCTGTCAGGCATCCAAGGACAGGTTCACCCTCGAATACGACGACCCTGAAGGCCCTACTCTTCTCTTGAAGAAGACCCCCGAGGGGTTCCTGGGGTTCATCGAACCAAGAGACCCCCATAACCCCTTCACTCCCGAACAGTTCGCCGCGCTCTGTCGGTACCTTCTTGAGCTTGCGCGCAAAGGACCTAACGAGTGCGCATTTGCGGGGGGGAGATTCATGATGGCACAGGCACTGCAGGAGTCAGGCCCTGCGGAGTTGCGGGACATGACTCTCGGACAGCTGTGCCACCTGATCCAGCTGGCAGTGACCATGGGCCTCCTGGGGTATGAGAACTGTTGCTTGAAACCGATGGTGGCATGCTTCGGTCTCTGCCGTGCCGTATGGTTGAAGATGACGGGGGGTGAGGGGGGGCAAACATGTCTGGACGTACAGCTTGAGGGAGTGAAGCAGAAGATGGCCAGACTCCTCGTAGCCCATCCTGAAGGTCTCTGCATGAGCCAGTTGAGGCACACCTGGCAGAGCCATTTCGGGGAACCCCTGCCTTTCCAGAAATTTGGGTACACAAAGCTTATCGGCTTTGTTACCGAGAAGCTCTCCGACGTTTGTGTTGTTTGCAACAGAGGGAAGTTTCGATGTCACGTCCGGGCTTTGCGGCCTGGTGAGACACCAGCCCCACCGTCGGGCCCTCTGCAGCATCAAAAGGCAGAAGGGGGCCCCGGCATCCAGAGCTTCTCTGGGTCCGGATCGACGTCCGGTGAGGCCCAGATGTTCTCCCCTTCAGCAGAACCCCTCGACGCACCCCCGTCAGCGTCGTCTGAGATGACTCCGCTCTCTCTCACCGACGCCCCCCCGCTGTCGGCTGACCACAAAGCAGCCGTGTTGAGAGCCCTGCGGTCGATCGATGAAGGCTTGCTGGTCAGTTTTCAACACTGGCGGACTTTGGCGATCGAAAAGGAACGGCAACAGCAACAGCAGCAGCAGCAAGAGGCAGCAGAGGGAGAGACAGAAGAGGCTGTCTTCACTCTTCAATCGCAAGAGGAGGAGGCAACCCGCACCTCTCTGCCCGCCCCCGAGACGTCTTCTTCCTCTTCTTCCACAGGATGGCAGGACAACCAGGAGCACACACAGACCACAGCCGTGCACCCACTGGGTGTTTCCGACATAGACCGTCAGCAACCCGGGGGTCTCCTCCCCATCCCTGCGCCCCCCCCCGTCGCCTCCTCGAGGCCCTCCCCGTCTCCTGTTGGGAGAGTCAGCAGGGGCCCGGGCAGTGCTTCAGCCTGTTCCCCTGTCCCTCCGCTCCCTCCCGCACCCGCCGCTTCTCCAGCAGCGTATAAGGCGGCAGCAGGGGGGAAGGAGGCAGCGGGGCAACCAGCAGGCGCAACCTCGCAGAACACTCACGTTCCGTCCCTTCTCTCTGCCCAGGAAAACGCCTCTACTGCAGGGTCCCTTCTGTGTGCATGGACCCCCACACCCACACTGAACCCGCCCTCGACTGCGCGGTCAGGTCCTTCGGCCTCGCCCCTGCAGCATCAGAGGACGATCGGGGCAGATGATGATGAGTGTGTAGAAGGAGGAAACCGAAGCAGCGAGAGGGGAAACGATGGAGGAGCGGGGGGAGATCTCGAGTCCCCCCCTCCGCTTCCTCTCCCTCTACCCCTCCTGAAGCCGCTGACCTCCCCTCCCCAATTGAGTGACGACGCCTTCCCCCCCCTCTCCTGTGCACGGGGGAAGGGCACCGCTGCAGTGGGCCCGTCTCCTCACTGGGGCCTCTCGCAGCCAGATGGGTCGAATGGAGTCATTGATGATCCCCTTGGTGGTCAGTCAGGCAGTCGGGCAGTCAGGCAGTCAGTCGGGCAGTCGGGAAGGCAGTCAGGCAGTCGGGCAGGCAGTCAGTCAGGCAGGCAGGCAGGCAGTCGGGCAGGCAGTCTCCCAACAGCTTGAATGTGAGCGACAACCTTGGAGGATTGGTTTGAGAGAGATGAGTACAGAAAGAATTTTCTGTCTGGCTCCACACACTCTCTTCTTTGCCAGCCTTGTTGACGAATTCCCTCTCATATTAACAGTTTTCTTTCTTTCGTTCTTTTTGCTTTGCAGGTGGAGACTGGCAGTGCAACCTGACCGAAGGCTGGAGCGAGGTCACTCCTCAGAGAGCACATGAAGAGGAACCTGAACATCAGCACAGACACATGCCCTGGGTGAGTGCTGTGGCTTCTTCCCCTTCTCCTGCCTCAGAGGACTTTGACGCACACGGTGCTCGGGCAACAGGAGCACAGGTTGGTTGGTTGGTCTTTCAGAGCTTCTTTTTCTTTTTTGACCCCATTTTTTGAAGTTTGTTGATTGTGTTCTTTCTTTGAAGCTTTTCAGTCTTTTTGAATCCGATCCTGCTTGAAGAATGCACAGCTGGTGAGAAGGAAGGGCAGCACTCCGCACAGTCCCCCCTTCCTGGTTTGGAAGACCGAAGGAAAAGTCGTGATGCTTCTGTTTCTTATCAACTCCTCTCTTGTTTCTGCTCTCTCTTTCTCTCTGTTCATGCAGCTCTCTGAGTACTCGGGAGGAGATTCCTGGAGGGCGCTGAAGAGGGCGTCCATGAGGCCGGCAGCAGTAGCAGCAGCAGGAGCAGCAGCAGGAGGAAGGAGAGACGGTCCTCCAACCATGCAGCAGCCACCGCCGCCGCCGGGCCCCCCCCCCTCCCTCCCGACGATGCCCTCTCTTCAGCACTTCCACCACATGCAGCAGAGGGGGCCCTTCTTGGCTCCTTCAACTCAGCACCCGTCTCCCGCTCCTGAGGGGTTTCCCTTGCCGTCTCTCTCCCATCTCCCCCCCCACAGCAACAGCTCCAGACACGCAGGAAGAGGGTCCAGATCCTCCCCTCGAGGCAGCCTTGCAGGGAGTTCGGGGAGAAGCGACAGGAGCGGAAACGGACAAGCTGTTGATCAGCACATGCACCCCCACACTCTTCCCACGCAACAGCAGACGTACAAGAGAGAGATGAGCTCCACCTCCATCGTTACCCAGATTCCCATCATGCCCCCCCAGCAGTCCCCAACCGGATCGCACGGAGTGGTCTCCTCATCTTCCCACTACCAGCCCAGCTTCCAATCTATGGGCGGAGAAATCATGCCTGTGGGGGGAGACAGAGACAGCAGGGTGTTTGGAGATAGAGACCGCGAGTCCTCTGGGGGAGGCGGGAGCGTCAGAGCGACCACCCCTGCCCCCATTCTGAATTGGTTGGAGAGAGACGGTGCTGCTGGAATAATGCACTGAGGGAGTGAGTGAAGTATTCGAGAGGAGGGGAGAGAAGTAGGAAAGAAAGTAAAAGAAAAATAGGAAGAGAGAGGAAGTGGAAACGATCGTCTGTTTTCCCTCTCTTCGGTACAGAACGAAAAAGGAAAATCGATGAGACTTTGCACGAATGTGATCCAGTGAAAAGTCAATGAATGAATGTCAAAGTGAATGCATGCATGCATACACGAAGGAATCAGTCGAGGGAAAAGTGCCTCACTCACGGAAAAGAAAAGAAAAGAAATGAAGGAGGAGAGAAAGAGAGAGAGACAGAAAAGCATGGCTTTTGCTCTTAACCTTCACCTGCTGCAGCTGCCTGACTGTTGGTCTTACTCTTTTTGCTCTTTCACCCCCTCTGTATTTGATTTGTGTTCGTCTGCTTCTTCGTTCATAGCATTCGTTCGACTGGTTGCATTGGTGCGTTCGTGCGTCTTTGGAAAGAAGGGAAGGCTGCTTCTTGGTGACTGACTGGTCGCCCCTTCCTCTGTTTCTATAGCGAGCAGAGCTGCGCTGTACAAATGAATGAATGAATGAATGGAATGAAACAACGCAGGATGTTTCCTGCTTGCGTCTTTTCGCTTCAAGTGCATGGTTGGTATTCGTGTCTGTATCAGTGAGTACTTTGTTTTTCTTTTTCTTCTCCCGTCTCTTTCACGCCGTCGTTTGTGCACTTACAAAGTGCGAATCGTCAAACGAGATCCTTCGCAGACCAACTGAGGCGGACTCCGCGATTGCGTGCCTGTCTGCCATCACCCATTCATTCACTCACTCACTCACTCACTTACATTCTTCTCCTCCATCCACCCGTTCCATCAATCTTGTCAGACAGAATGAATCCAGGCAGACCTCCCTCGTTGCTTCCTCCTGTCGGATTTCTGCCCCTGCCTGTCCTGATTTGACTTTCATCTCCAGCCCCTGAGGTAGGGTCGGTTGTTCGGTTGACCGACGGACGAAGGGAGCGAGGGGACTTCGAAGAGTCTAACGAGAAGAAGGAAGGGAAGTGTAGCATGCAGGAAGAAAATGTCATGTGAATCTGGAGGACAGGAGGATCCTTTTGTCTGCTGTGCGTCCGTCAGTCTTCCTTCCTTCCTTCCGTCCTGTTTAAACAAACTCTCTCTGTTGGTTTGGTTGTCTGCTTCAGACCTCTCCTTGCTGTCCATGCGTCCGACTTGTCTGTCTGTCTGCGTGTGTTCGAAATTTTTCCTTCCCTTTTGTTTGTCTGCTATGAAGAGAGCCGTTTGTTTGCTCTTTCATTCCCGTGTCTATGCGCGTGAGGCCCTGACAGCATTTTGCGAGGGCGCTAAACACGCAAAAAAAGGAAGAGAACGAGAAAGAAAGGGACAAGGAGAGGCAACGATAATGTGGTGGGAGAGAGAGAGAAGGAAAGCTCGCGAAACGTGTATCCAGAAAGCAAGACAGCAAGGAGGAAAGGAAAGAGCGCTGTCTCTCGTTGGCTTCCCCGTGCGTGTAGTGGTACCGTCTTTTGTCCTTCCTTTTTATTCATCCACTCATTTCTCATCTGGTTTACCCTTTTTAAACGTTTGTGAATGAATGAAAGCTTCAGTCAGGATGCACAAATGACATCTTTGTGTCTACTCTTCCCCCCCCCCCTCCCTCACGTTCAGCACTTTCCTTCCCCCTCCTGTGCAAAACCAATTATTCAGGTGTCGGCATAGGTCCTCTCTCTCTCTCTCAGTCTCTTCTTCTTTCCGTCTCTTTCTCTCTCCCTGAGCCCCGCAGGCGGGCACGGGGAGGAAGGAAGAGGTGATTCGTTCTGCCGCGAGCGGCCGGCATCCTCGTCTCTTCCTCTTTCTTTCCTTTCTCGATCATCATGTTACCCCTTTTGTTTTGTTGTGGATCGTTTGCGCGGGATTTCCGCCTGGTTGGTGTGGATTGGTGTGCAACCAACCCGCAGTACTTTCTTTTTCTCTCTCAATCAAGGTGGAATCGGCTCCTTGCTTCATGTAGGAAGGAAGACGAAAGTCCAAAATGCACAAAAGTAGTGGGCACGTGGGGACAAGACCGTTCGTTGTAGACAGAAAGAAAGAGAAAGATAAGGCTGATTGTAAAAGAAACAAAGGAAAGAAGTCGCGGAGTCAGTGTAAATAGGTCAGTCAATACTTGGATCAGCAGGAAGCTGAAGGAAAAGAAGGAGGAAGGCAAGCGCCCTTCACCTGTAAAGAAGTGAGTGACAGAGGCAACAACTAGACCAACATACATGGATGCATATGTACATGACTTCAGTCTTGATGCATGTTTCTCTCCTCTTCCCTTTTTTCCCTTCTTTCGATTCTTCGAGCTCCGTAGAAAAAGGCAACACAAGCGTTTGTGTCGTCACCTCACCTCAGTTCTTCACCTCACGGCTAGACGGCCGGGTTGGTTGGTCTTTTCTTCCGTCTTTCTTCTCTCTCTGTCACTCTCTCTGTGTTCTTGTTCTGTCTGGTTGGCAGAGAGAGTGTCTCCGTATTTGTTCCCGTGCCTTCGCAATGGCTGCTTGGTAAGCTTCCTTTGGTATCTTTTTTCTGTTCTTTTCTCTCATTCTCTTTCTTTTTCTTCTTCGGGAAAAGGACATCAAGAAATGGACAGGGGCGACTACCGAAATTGCCACGCAGGGAAGAAAGAAAGAAAGCCGACTGCCCGTCCAATCGCCCCACCGTTCGTCCTTCAGTTGGGGCTGGAAGGAGAAAAGGAAGAGGCAGCAATGGATTCATTCGATCAACAGACAGAAACAGCCTGCATGATGGGCTGGCTGGGATGCCCGGAAGGCAGGAAGGCAGGCGGGCAAGAAGGCAGGAAGGGAGGAAGGACGAAAGGAAGCAGCGACTGAGGGAGAGAGACCTACCTGACGTTCCTCAGCATCCTCTGCTGTGGATAGAAAATAAAGCTACAAGGAAGGAAGTCCCTTGGGATCTCTCCAAACGCGTAGATTGCGTTCTTCCCTTCTCCCCTTGTTTCACTTCCTCCTTCCTTCCCACGCACCTTTCTCCTCTCGTCCTCATTCACGTGTACAAAGGAGAGAAAGAGAGAGAGAGAATCCAGTCAGACGGGATTCAGAGGAAACAGAGAGGATCCCGCTGTGCATGCACCCTCCTGTATCTCTCTCTAGGATCCCTTCTGGCCTGTCCTGCCCTGTTCTGTTGTGTTCGGCCCTTTTGTGTCTTCGCGGAAAAGAAAGAAAGTTCCCCCAAACGGCCAGCCAGCGTGGAGAATCTTTCAAAAGAAGGAAGGGGGGAAACACGAGAGAGAAAGCAAAAAAGTGAAGACATGAGACTGGCGGAAGGACTTCAAGATAGGGGGCGAATAGAAGCAAACGCTGAAAGGGGGGGATGGATGCCTGCCTGTACATACAAATCCAACGAGCTCCGTCCCCCCCCCCCTGAAGGCGAAGGAGGAAGTTGACGTCAAGGCAAAGAGGCTGGAGGGAGGGAGGCGGTTTGAGGTGAGCAGCTTCCTTCTTCCCGTCCCTGTCCGCCTTTTTCAGCAGTCGGTTGCGCTACCGGCGACTGTCGGTGGCCAAACGAAGCTTTCTTCCCACGAGGCAGATGTGAATTGAAGAACACAGCCACTAATTCGGTCCTTCTTCCCTCTTGTCTTTTCGTGTAGACAGGGAAGACCGCGGAAAGAAAGAGGGAGGGTTTGGAGAAAAAAAACAAAAAAGAGGACTGATTGTAGGGTGGTCTGGGATTCTTCCGAGCTGTTTGTCTGTCTACTAGACTGACATGCAAAGAGAGAACCTGCAGGAATCAGAAAGACGTGGCTCCCCTCATTCCCCTTTTCTTTTCTCTTTTCGTGGACGTATGCATGCATGCATACGTGAATGCATGTGAAGAAAATGGTCCCTGTCTGTTTGTGTCAGTCAGGTGAGCACAGAAGAAAGAGAAGAGATGATTCATGTGTGGAGAAAGAAGCGAAGTGTTTCGCTTGCGCCTGCGGAGGCCTGCAGGCATTCAGGATGAGAACAGAAGAAACAATGAAAGGGTGGAAGCAAGAAAAATCAATAAGAAAAAGAAAGAGAAAGTGGATGCATCTCAGAAGGGTCTGCGAGGTCTTCAAATGAGAGCGAGACGAGAAAAGCACAGAAGAGAAGAAAAGCAAGAGGGATGACCGGAGTCGAGTCCAGAGTGTTGGAAGATCTGCCGAGTGCGAGGACACCGGTAACTTTCAGCACTTCATTCCTTCGACAGTGCCTCCTTCCGGGCTGCGTAGTCAGTTAGTCAGTCGGGAGATCATCCAATTATTGGCAGACACAGAAAGAAAGAGAGACGCAGCTTCTGGCCGAAGCCCTCTTGCACTCCTTGCTCCACTTTCTCTAAGTTCTGTTTCTCTTTCTGTCTTTCATCTGTCTGAATCGTGTCTCTCTTTTACCTGCCTGTCTGTCTTTTTTGTCTGTCTTTCTGTCTGTTAAGTGCTGGCTGCCATTGCTTGATGAGGGAGAGGACGAGGTGCTCTCGTCAGTTGGTGAGGGGCTGCCTGCCTATCTGTCTGTCTTCTTTTGATTCATGAAGGAAAGAAAGGAACGAAGGAAGCGGAAGAGAACAGGAGTGAACGAGAGGGGGAGGGGAGAGAGGAGAGAAGAGAAGATCGGAAGGACTGTCTGAGAAGAGAAACTGTCGTGTCCTTCCTTGCGCTTTCTAGCCTCTCCCTCTCCCTCCGTGTCGATTTCACTTCCCATCTGACGTAGTCGGGGAGTCATGCAGGCACTTAAGTTCGTACATTCATTCGTTTCTCTAGCTCGCCTTCCTTCTTTCTTGGCAGGTCGGTCGATTCGGGGCGAGGCGGCCGACCGACTTGCATGAGTAGAGGGGGGTAGAGACGTGAACCGAGAGAAAGAAAATTCATCCGCAACAATTCAAATGCTGCAGGTGCAGATAATGGCGAGGGAGAGGAAGAGGAGAGGAGAGGAAAGGGAAGGAGAGGGCGTCAACTGGACGTCCAGACTCACGAACACACGAAGCGATGAAAGGACGTTTGTTTTGTTTCAGCTGTCCCTTCCTGTTCTGTCCTTGTTGGTGTACATCTGCAAGCCATTTCTCGTCCCGTGCACCTGTGTTGCAGACTGTGTGGTTTCCTTCTCGTTGTGCACGCACGTGCAACGAAGACAGATCCACGCCCGTTTCGTCTGTTCTGTTCGCAGATGCTCATCCTGATGCGTCACGCTTTTGCTGACAGCAGTTGGAGGAGGAAAGTGGGGCAGCATGCAGGAGACGTCTCAGGCAAAAAAGGCAAAAAGAAGAGCACAAAAATCAAAAGCCATTCCACCCTGATAGACACTGAATAGAAAAAAGCAAAAACAGAAAGAGCGGCCAGGAAGGTAAGGAGAGAGAGAAACAAAAACTGGCCCATGCAGGCCCAAGAAGAGAGAGTTGATTGGATAGACGAAGAAGGGCTGAACAAGTGCATGGGGCAATTTCAAGAAAGACTCCATTTATACCCGAATGACTGACTGACACCCTGATGTCGAGGATGACGGCTGACTGAATGAATGAGGATTCCATCAATTCAGAAAATGTGATTGATTTCCCTTCATCCCTGTCTGAGAGAGGCGGGGAAACAAGCAAGAGAGAGAAGGAACGTCGGGCCAGATGAGAGAGAAAGCACGTAAAAAGGAAGACACATTGAAAAGTCTGCATCTACTGCTTGTTCCTTTCTCTCTGCATGCCTGCGTGACGCATGCGATCAATTAGTTCAATTCGTTTGTTTCGGTTCATTCGAGTGAGTAAGTGCGCAGGCAGATTATGTTGTGCAGGTTCATGACTCGTTTGTGTTGTTTGTTTGTACTGTTTGCCTCGTCATGGCGAATCTACTGAGCTGAGGCAGAAAGAGACGGGAGGGAGGCGAGGAATACCATGCAGAGATGCATCCTTCCTCCCCGACAAACGCTCCGGATACTGTAAAAGGAGAACGGAACCAGAAAGAAAAAAGAGGTGATGTTGCAGGAGAAGCATGAAGAAAGTGACCAAGCATGATTCTTTGTGTTGCGTTTCACCCTCTTTACCTCTCTGTATCATCCCTGCCTGCCTGCCTGCCTGCCTGCCTCTTTCAATTCCTCTTTGTCTTGTCTGTCTGTTGGGTTAGTCGGGTTCATTCTGTCGATGAATTTCGTTCGTTCATTTGCTCACACTGGCACATTTGTGTGTGTTTGAGCCTGACTTACTGTATCGCCTTTTTGTTCTCTTCCGCTGTATGTCGGAACATGCAGGAACAATTGGCTTTCCCCTCCTCCTTTCTGACTTCACCTTTCTCCTCTTTCTCTCTTTCTTGATCGTCATTGATCTCATTCCCATTCCTTTTTCTCTTTAAGCCAGCCTGTCTGACTTTCCCCCGCTCTTGTTCATCTCTGCTGTCGCTGTCTCTTTCTCTGTCGGATGAGGTTGAACAGACATTTGGCGAAAAGGGAAGTTAGACGGGAGAGGCGCTGCTGGCGCATGTATCATACGAGACAGCTGGCTAGCTAGCTGATCGGTGAAGTTTCTTTTTTTCAATGAAGAAAGCAAGAGATTCAACCAAATTTTTCTTTGATGACTGACTGGAGGGATGAAGAGGGAGTAGGAGGATAGAATGACGAACCGTGTTGTTCGCTTTCCTCTCTTCCTTTCTGTCTCTCCTCAAATTGTCTGTCTTTTTTACTTGTTTGTTTGTTGCCTTGATTGATTGTCGGCATGTCATGGCCTTTGTTTCGTTTTCTTTGTCGCGTTGTCTTCCTCTCCACTTTCTTTCTCTTCTTCTTTTATCTACCTTTTTTCTTCGTTTCTTTGTTCCTTTAGAGTGCTTGTCTTTTTGTTTGTATAAGTACATGAAACGAGTCAAGTGAGACTCCGATGCAGTGACGCTGAAACGGGCGAGAAGTGCTTCCAGAAGGAGAGAGCCAGACAAGTTGAGAAAGTGTGCAGTCGTCTGGATGGAAGAGGTTCACATCCATCTGTTGAAGGACCAGTGGCCGAGGCGCCAATAGACAGACAGAGAAGAGAAAGCACTGCGGTTGGACCACATGTTCTGTTCTGTTGGGTCTCACGCGGAGGGCACTCGCAAGTCGAGCATTGCGGTTTGCAGAGCATACAAGCAAGCTTGTGCGCATCGAGCAAGAGAGGCGCCGGCTTTTGAATTCATGTCTCCTCAGAATTTGACTGAAAGAAGCCGTTGATTGATTGATTGACTGGGAGGGAGGAAGAGGGGGGCAAGGGAGGGAGGGAGGGAGAAAGAGGTGTTGTACAGCCTGGTGAACTGAGTGGACCAATCGCTCAGTTCAACGAATTCAGAACCACAGAATTCAGAGGGGAGGGAGACTGACAACATCGAATCGAATCTAGAGGAGGGTGGGGGGGGAAGTTGAAGAAGTTTGGGGGAAGAGATAAAAGAGACAGGGAAGGAAGTTCGGGCAGAATCGATCGGCTGTTTTGATGGAGAATGGAAAGGATAGAGACCCGTCTGGGGTTTTTTCCCTTTCTTTCTTTCATCCGTCTGTCCGACCCTGTGTCTCCTCTCGTTTCAGGAAAGGGGGGGGTAGGAAAGGAATCGGGGGGGGTGACATCGTGACTTGTCTGTTTGTACAGAGGCGGGAGAAGGGAGGGGGGGCACACCTCTCAGTCGATTACTCAGTGAGATTGGAGGAAGCAAGCAAGCAAGATGACAGACGCGTTCCAGTCGGAAGGAAGGAAGAGAAGAGAAGAAGGGCAGAGGGATTTTGTTGCGCATATCAGAGTACGTTTGAGTCTCTCTGATTGAATTGACGAAGCAAGGAGGGGCCTCCAAAAGGCAGGAAGGAACCCCGGACAAACGGAGCAGGTTGATGTTTCGTCTTTTCTCGTCGTATTTGTCATTCTAGCTGAGCTCCAGAAAGAGAGCAACTGCAGCGTTCATGTGTCAATTTCATTCGTAGTAATACACACAGAGAATTTGACTTAATTGCTGACTGTCAGTCGAGGCCTCAGTTCGAAGACAGATCGATTTCTTCTTTGTCTCATCTCTTCCTGTTGGATTTTCTTTCTCTCTCTGGTCTTCTTTTTCTCTCTTGAATTGAATCCAGTTGAATTTAGGCTCGAGTTCTTTTAATTCATCCAAAATGCTTTTACACTAATTCAAAGGGGAATGGGCAAGCAATAAGGGAAGTACCTGTAGTTCTTTGTCTACTTCCAGAATTCAACAAATCTGATTGATAGACTGCCCGCTTTGACCGAACCTCATTTTTCTAAATGTCTCTCAACAGAAGTCAGTTGAACAGAGACAGCTGGGTTCGCGCCGGAAGGAAGAAGGAAGGTGGGGGGGGG
>JAHBMJ010005874.1:23274-34329 GCA_018398765.1 Chromera velia | reverse complement strand
GGGGGGGGGGGGGGGTTGCAAGGGATGTAGGATCAGAAAGTGAAGAGAAAGACTACCGGTCTTGACGGGAAAATTGGGTAGAGAATGTGTGGGGGGTGATCTTTCGTTTGTTTGTTCAGTCTTCTATTCTTCGTTGTTTGACCATTCATTCATCGTTGCAAGGAATTCAAGGAGGAAGGGTTCATTTGACCACTCCTGTCTGACATCGAACTAGAGAAGTTCACGTGAGTGGAAGCGTGGAGGGGTAGGTGGGTACATAAATCGAGCGCGCTGGGGAGAGAGAGTGAAGGGTGGGGGGAGCGCTTCGCCCTTCCTCTCCTCTGCATACGCGGCCGGCAGGTTCGGCTCGGCTCGGCAGCGCTCTCGATGCATGCATGCTCAATCGAATCGATGCTCTCCCTCGTGCACTCACTCACTCACTGATTGAATGAATGAGGGGTGGGGGAACAGAAAAGATGAATCCAGTTATCCATTCATCTGTGCTTCTGTGTGAGAGAAAGGGGGAAGAGGTGTTCAAACGATGCAACGATGAACCAACCATCTGTGTGTGTGTGTGTGTGTCAACGTGGTGTCCCATTTCTTTCTTCCTTTCTTTCAAGCTCGTCTCGTCTCCTTTCCTGCTTTCGATCCCTTTCACTCTCTTTCGCTTCTCTTTCTCCTCTCCTTTTTCCTCTAAGATGTGTCTCTTCTTGCCCCCTCCCAGGTCGACTGACCGCCGTCTGTCTGTAAATAGCGAATACAAGAAAAGAGAAGAGAGGGGATCGTTGAAGGGGTCTTTCTGTCTCTCTGTCTTTGTCTCCCTCTCTCTCTCTCTCTCTCTCTCTCTGTGCATGATTAACGAACATGCGCATGCCTGCCCGTACGTGTTGGAATTCCGTCAACTAGTTGATTTCAGTAGATGCAAGCTTGCACTGATTGCATAGTCGGTAGGTCCGAGCGGATCACTCACTGCATGCTTTGATGGACTCCTGTCAGTGATCCGTCAACCAAGCAAGCGACGGTCTGTAAGATTGTATGATTGACTGACTCACTTAGTAGGCCTCTGCAGCTTGTCAGCGGCTCTCTTCCTTTGCTGTCCAACCAATCCGCACTGCGTGTCGGTGTGCATGGGCTGTTCGGATGCGAAATGAAGAATGAGGACTTGACAGGCACTAGGCAGACAGACTGAGATGGAAGCTGAGAAAGAAAGAAAGAAAAAAGGAAATGGAGTCAGACATCCAACCGAGCTGGTTGGATCGTGTTGGCTCTTCTGTGTGAGTGTGAGCGTGCGTACGCGCGCGATATGCAGTGGTTGTTGCTCTTCTTCATGAATGATCGTTTTCTCTTCTTTCTTTTTCAATCAAAGTTTTCCCTCCACGCGATAACGAAAATAAATGTGAAGTTTGTGTATGTAGCTCTTTGCTTGTTCGAGTTCCGACGTCCAGTAAGTTCTCATGCAGTGCATGACCAAGGAAAGAGTCAACGACGTAGAACTTCTGTTTTTCTCTCCTTTCTTTTTCCTTCCATGCTTTTGTGGTCATTCCTTCGATTGACTGATCGATGCTGCTGCAGCATTGAAGGCCGCGCGCATAGGTGCCCCAGGCTTGAGTGAAGAAACTCAATGAAGGCCACAGATGACAGTGTGCTTCCCTCCTTCAACCTAGCCGTCAACAGCAAACAATCCTTGGGAATTGAAAGAATTTTTCATCAAGGATCGAGGATCAAGTCCTGTTGTTCTTCTGTATGTTGAATGATAATCCAACGGCTTGTATCGATGGCTACTAACTTCTAACCGCATGCTAGATATTTTAAAATCCGATCTAGGCTACATTTTTTGAACTTTACATGCATAATTGAATTGAATTTGGACATGCAGTTAATAATATTCAAAATCAACATTAATATTCACTATAAATAAATGAATTAATGAATGAAATATTAGTTTTGCTAAGGTGGAGCCGTGCTTCCAGTTACTCCTAGTAGCCTATATTTATACAAGAGATCGCGAATCATTCAACCATAGAGGCAAAGTTCTAGTCAAAGCTAAAGTCAAAGTTAAGTGTGAGATCTCCCAAAATCTCTTCTACAGGATTACAGGATTACATGGTGTTCGGGGCCGGATCCTAGACCTGCATGCCTGTTATCCGACGTCTGCTTTGCAGCTAGAATCTCCTGAAGTGCATGGATGTTTAATTTATGAGGTTAATTATGTGCGATGCGCGTATATATTGTGTACTGAAAAATTGAAGAAAACGATAAAAGAAGATCGTATGCAGTTATAAAGAAAGAAGCGTACACAGTTAATTTTTAAAAACGGTTGTTCCACATGTTGTTTCATAATCCAAAAAGAAACCGTTGTATTCAGTCAAATTGAAAAAAATAAAAAATCTATGTATAAATAACACTAGGTAATACAATCGGTAATACTAGGCAACATTTACTCTGGTATTGCGCACACAAAGATTAAAAAAAAAAAAATTATTGCATTTTTTTAAAAAAGAGGTTGTCCCATGCACACACGGTTTAATTTGTGCGCCTTTATGGTATATATATGGTCAGGGTGCATGCGCCTTTGCATGCATGTCTCTGCATGCGTGTTTAACCGAGATGCATGGCTCAACTCTGAGATATGAGTCCCTTGCATGAGAAGAGGCGCGGGATGCGCGCACGCATGCAGACGCGTAGGTGTTGTTGTGCAACAACCAACTGTCCCCGCAATTAACACGCAACACATGCATACCGTTAATTGCAGGTGTACGTATTGTTGCATGCAGCAACGAATATATGCCGGAATGTAAGAACGCACATGCACTGCGATATACCTGCAGTATAATGAGACCGTGTCAGCCTCCTGCAATCCCTGCATATATATGCTGTTAACAGTCCAGCCAGGCTTTGCTTTGATTTGGTCAACTTGGACCTTCTTCATTTCATTCTCAGCTTGGAGAGGTTCAGACGGAATGTTCAGCCTCTAGAGTTTGAGGGGTTTGTTTGCAGTGCTCTCGGCAATTTGTACACCGACTAGTGGACCAGTCTCCTCGCCCTTTTCCCTCCCTTTGTAAAAGGGATGGCTCCTGCCTCTGTGTCTATGTTCGACGCTGTCATGCGTCTGGCCTCGTCGTTCTCGTTCAGATCGTCAAAGGACCTCTGGAGCGCCCGCGCGTCCCTCGAAGAAATCCTGCACCAAAAGATCCTCTCTCAGTGGACCAGTGTTGTAACGGTCCTTCAGACACTCAGGAGGGTGATTTTACCGCAAAGGTCAGCTTTGCTTCACATTCCCGGACCACGTATATAAGTCTATCAGTGAGCGCGGCTCAAATCTTCTTTGGGGTGTTTTGCAGTATGTTGTGTTGCCGGTGCCAGGTTGAGCGTTGAAGCTAGCAAGTGTTTCCATTTCACGTGCAAAGAGAGAGAGAGAGTATCTAGGTCCACCGAAAGAACAGCTTCACAGTCACGGTATGATCCCTTCAAAATGCTTCATGGTCCAACTCCGACCGTACAAGCGGTCACTATGAGTACTTTCCGAAGCTCGTATACCCGTCTACATTGTGATACTTTTAGCTGACCTCTCCACTCTTTCTGTTTTGGTTGAGCGCATGTCTCGGAAGCAGTCTTCCGTGGACCATTCTTTTCCTTGCCCTCAGTCACAAAGTCCGTACAGCGGAGCGTTATGTCTTATTTCTCTGCAGGACTCCGACAAACGAACAAGAAGACGCGTTGAGAAGACCCAAGAGAGGCCTCACAACCCAGCCAAGCAAAGCAAGCAGGAAGAAGAGTAAGGAAAAGAGGAGAAGAAGAATCCAAGAGACTACTGAGGACATTCTCGCACATGGCTCAAGAGTCCACACTCCACGCCGACTGAATCTGGATGACACCTACCCAGGGTTTCGGTATGTGAACACGACAGAGACGGGGAGTGATATTCTCGAGTGCGTCTACGGAGGCGTGCTGATGGAGGTAGTGGTTGACCGCATTGCCTGTTGGTCTGTGGACCACTACGTTGTCATCCGGAGAGCCGACTTCATCACCTACATCGCCTCACAAGGACTTGACCACATGCTGGAGTACTGCCATGTGTGGGAGGAGTACAGATACGTGTGCTTCTGCCCGAAGGACAGAAAGGTCGGTGTCTCTGTGTGTTTTCCCTCCTTCCACCCTCCCACCCCCCTCCCCGTGTGTGTGTGTGTGTGTGTGTGTGTGTGTGTGTGTGTGTGTGTGTACGTTAGCATGGGCGTCTGCATTTCTCTTCTCTGTCCCTCCCTCCCGGTGTCTCTGTCCCTCAATTTATGTTTACTCATGCATGTATCTTTGGAGGGGCAATCCTTGGACAGAAGGCGGGCCTTTCTTTGCATACCTTTTTGATGCTTATTTGTGGTTGAACTGGATTGGGTAAGAGAACACGCACGCAAAGGATATGATAGAAGTACACAGGGTCTCCATCCTACTGTCTTGCAGGGCCAGCGGTGTGAAATTGCGGTGCCCAACATTTGCACTGTGGAAAGGATGGCTCCGAAGAATGGTCCGTCGATCCGCCAGCCAATTTGCCTGTAATTTCCTTTTCTGTGTTCCCCATATTGTTTGTATGTTGTTGGGGACGTTTGCAGGTCACAGAAAAGCGGCGAGGAAGAAGGGAGCGGGAGGACAACGGGAGGGAGCACTTGAAACACCCCCCCATGCATGCACAGAAACAAACACATACACATACCGACTTTGATAGGGCGAGAGGGAGGGAGAGAGAGAGGGGGGAAAGAGGGGGAGGAAGACACGGGGGAAGGACGAGGGAGGCTGACATTGAAAGAAGAGCGTGTCAAAGAGAGAGAGAGAGAAACACAGAACTTTCGTCCCCTATCTCACTCTGCCCCTCCCCAATTCTGTTCGACTGAATGCCCCCTCCCTCCCCCCTGCATTCAGCATGCAACTTGGGAGAGGATTCCGAGTTCGATCCCCTCCTGGACGGTGACCCTAAGTGCCTCGACTTTGAAGTGGTTAACGGTGCGTCTGTCTGTCTGTCTGTCTGTCTGTCTGTTTTGTAGTCTGTCTGTCTGCTTGTGTCCTTCTCTCTGTCTCTTTCTCTGCCTTTGTCTGTTGGTGCGTCTGTCTGTCTACCGGTTTGTCTGCATCTCTCTCTGTCTGTTCGCATTTCTGACGGTTGGCCGATGTGCGTTTGATTTTCTGCTCCCTGATTCCGATTCAAGGTCATTGGCAATGTGTGCGTCGATTGGTGGGCATTCTCGATATGATTTGAGGTCAATCTGCAGGAGCAATCAGTGAAGTTATCGATTGGTTGCTCCCGAAAAAGAAAAGAAGACTCATCTCTTTCTCCGGGAAAGGAAAGGGAGGAAGGGCAGACAACGGTTCGCAGTCTTCGCCTCGCTTGGAGAGGCTGTCCTGCGTGAAAAAACTGGGTGTGTGTGTTCCTGATCGTATTGAGATGCCTCTCTTGAGTCTTTTCTTTGTGTGTGTGTGTGTGTGTGTGTGTGTGTGTGCTTGCTTCTGCTGATTGCTTTGCAGGGGCCGTCACTCTTCCTCTCGAGTATCTGATGCAATGCAAGTGGGCGTACTCGGAAACGAACTCAACCCTGGGACAAAACCCCGCGGGCACCTTTGCAGACTATCCCAGCGTCAGTAGGCTTGAATGTGTAAACAGAATCAAATTTGGGCATTTCAAAGCTGGACAACGCAAGAATACAGAATGGCTCCGTACAGATTGCTACATACGCATGGATTTGAGGAATGATACAAAGAAATCCCTACTGAGACAGAGAGAAGTTTTTTGATTCAAATGCCCCTGCTTTCTTTGTTCTCTTGAGCAGGCCTTCGCACCGGACCTTTACGGCAAGAGGGACCTCACCCCGTCCCCCGTCTACGGACTGTACAATCCTGACTCCGATTCCGCACAGCCCCTTCTCTCAAGCGGCCAATTCGACGTTACTCTTCCACTGGCGTCAGTCTCTCTCTCTTTTGCTCTCTGTCTCCGTCTCTCTCTCCCCCTCTCTCTGTTTCTCGCTCTGTGTGCGCGCGCATGGATGCGTGTCTGTCTGTCTGTCAAGAAGAAATGGGAAAAGCCAAATCTGTCTGTCAGCCTTTTCTTTCCCCCCTCTTGGCTGTCTACGTGCCTGTCTGCGTGCACGTGCATGCAGAGAGGGAATTCGGGGCGTACACGATCCCACAAACCCGGCGTCTAGACTTGCAGAGATCTGGAGCACTGCTCGCACAGCCCAGGGAATAGCCGTCAATGAAGGTACGTCGGTTAGTGAAAGGTGCAAACGAGGACTTCGTGCATAGATAGATGCCGCTACCTCGATCATCAAAAGGCTCCTTCTGCAAAAAAATAAATCATTCTGTGCCTTCTTTTGTTGTTTCTCGATTGTTTGACAGCTCTATGTGAATCCATGTGACGCATTCGGTTTGCATACCGTGAGATCTGACTGTGTGAATGTACCAAATCCGCACAGAGCCAGAAGTGAGAGTCAACAGCCAGGAAAAGGAAAAACATCTGTTGCATCCCTTACTAGGACCATTCTCTTGTTTGTCTCTCTCTCTCTCTCTCTCTCTCTCTCTATCTCTATCTCTCTCTGTCTGTCTGTCTGTCTGTCTGTCTGTCTGAGTGTCTGTCTCTGCAGATTCCTCGAAGGATTTCTTCAACAACGCTCCCTCTAGCGCTACAGGCAACACCTCTATCTCCTTTACAGAGGCAACAGACACCGAACTGGCAGAGCTCTATGACGCCCCCGCATACAATTACTGAATCCAGAGCGATACGTGAGTATCAAAGCGCCCCCCTCCTCCTGTGGTGCTCTCCTATTCATTCCTCATGATGCCATGCCGTTGTTTCCATGTGCCGATTTGCCGGGATCTGTCAGCAATTCTGATCGACGGAGGTCACTCCGTCTGTCTCCCCAGTTTTGCCTGCATGCCCCATATCCTGGACTCTATCTGCTGATATATGACGAAGATTTTTGTCTTCTTTGTGCCCACACCTTCATCCCCGCTTCTCTGTCTTTTCAAAGGGAAAAGCTTAAGACTTTGAAAGGGCATGCTCTCACCTTCATCAATTTTCTCCATGACACTTAATTCATCGCAGCATCGTTCGGAGTTTCGACCCCCACCTGGTCTTCCAGGCCTGCCTGGTCTCCTTCGACGACCCCTGGGACACCTCCTTCTGCTTCCACTCTACTGGCATAGGGACGGAACAGTGGAGGGGGGCAGAGAGAGTGAAGCTCCAAATGCACTGGCACGACTGGGATGGGGTTCCTGACAAGTTCAAACATGGGCCTAGGAAGAGCCGGCTGTATGTTGAGGTGGGTGCGTGCATGGGCATTCGTTTGCGCTGTTTCATGTCGACAACCACCTGGCTGCACGGATTTGCGTACACTTTTGTTGTCCGAATGCGGGCAGTTGCTCCCTTCAGTTTTGCAAGCCAGAGATTTAGATTTGGCAGCTGCTTCTGTGGCTCGCGTGGTACATTGTTTTCCTTCAGTGCGAGAGGCAGAAGCTGATGGTTGTCATGCCGCAACTATTTTTGTCTCTCTGGCTGCAGACAATGCTAGTGAGTCGAACGATTGTGGACGGGTACGGTCCCCAGACGGCAGGCGTGACTGAGGACTTCAGGGAGAGCGTGATAGTGGGACTCCAAGGGGCAGACAGGAACTTTCAAGTTGGTCTGGCCTGCCTTGCTGCTTTGGTCTGCTTGGTTGTCTCACTGCCTCCCCCTCTCTTTTCCTTCGATTGCATCCTCTTTTTCTGATTCATTCTTTCTGCATGCGCGCCCGGTTTCTCTACTTATGTCTCATGTGCATGACTTCATATGTCTCAGGAAAGTTTTCAAAAAAGATTTTTCACTTTTGGCAGTCAGAACTGCTTCCAAGGAACACATGCAGATGTCATCATTGAAGTCCAATGGGGACACTTCTGTCTTGATGAGAATTAAGGATGGCTTCTTCCACATCCCCCAATGCACCTGCTAGATGTCTCTTTGTGTCAAGAGGAGTGTGGCTGCCTGCATACGTAGCTACACTTCTGACCACAAGGCAAGGAATTTTTGCAAAGTTGCCTCCGTGTGTGCAGTTTGTCGACAGATTGATCTACGACAGGCTGGGATTTCAAGAGATGCGCAGTGACAAGTCCTTCGACTGTGCGTCAGTCAGGTAGTCAGTCAGTCAGTCAGTCAGTCAGTCAGTCAGTCACTCAGTGAGGCAAGGAGGCAGTGAGGCAGCTAGGCAACCAGTCAGTCAGTGAGGCAGTCAGCCAGCAAGTCAGCCAGTTAGTCAGTCAACTAGCCAGCCAGCCAGTCAGTCAGCCAGTCAGTAAGCCAATTGAGAGATCGACGATAACTCTACATAAAAAAAGTGGATCGTCCTCTTGGTTATGCACATGTAGAAACTTTTCCTTGATAGAGTCACTGCTGACATTGTTTTTGATAGGGTTCTTTGACTCCACTGCCTCCATTGTTTCTTCAAGTTTTTCTTCTTCGCTCGTAACTTCAATTGCCATCGCATTCCTTTCCGCTGCATGCAGGGCTTGACACAGGCAACCTGATTGGTTTCTCGATCGGGGCAGCGGCACTGATTGGCATTGTGGTTTTCATCCTCGTCTGGGTCCTCCGACGCCGAAGGAAGAAAACGTGAGGAGGTATATGTGATGGGTGGGCAAAAGGATCTCTGCTTCTTTGTTTTCTTTTGAGGTGCTGTCGATATTTGGTAAGAGTGCTTGCGTAGCAGAAACCGTGAGACTGCTGTTGTGATGTCAACGCAATGACATTCCCATTCAACCATCCTCGTACTTGCCTCTTGTCTGTTTGTCATTGCAGGGAGAAAGTGTCTTGATCCACCAACAAACAACGCAAAGTGGCAGACGACGTTCGAAAGGCAACGAGGCTACTGATAAAAAAAGCAGCTAGCTTCGCCCCGAGTTTTGTCCAAGCGAAGGATACTATCAATTAAAATCAAACTTTTGCAAGCTCTTGCTCACTTTTATATGTCATTACGCTCAACCGCCTCTCGTTTCAGTCTGCAGCCATCCTCTTCTTCATTTCTTCATCAGGTTTTCTCGTTGTCAAGTATCTTCCGGCCTTTTGTGAGCTGTGCTCTGTAATACTCTGTTACTGTGACTCTCGCATCCTCTTTCCCGTCCGTTTTCTGCCCCGCTCCCCCCCTCTTGTTCTTTTCCACTAAGTTAGTTAGTTCTGATCGTATGAAATACATTTTCAATATTGTTTCCTATATATCGTTTCCAATGAGTTTTTTATTAGGTTTTTCACTAAATGCGAACTTTCTAGAAACAATTCAAGAAGACTAAAATGTGCTATTTGCATACATCAATATTTGTATCTATTTTAAGCTAATTTATTGATTTTAAAAGTGGTTCTATTAGCCGGCGCTAATAATAGCCGCTAATAAATTTACTAGAGACTTTCGAAACTTTTACTTTAGATAACTTTAGAGAAAGTTGATATACAAGTTTTTAAAATAAATATTTTGATTGAGAATGATTAGTTTTCATGTGTACTATGTATGGCCTCAATGTTTATCATTGAAGCTTGAAGGGCATATTTTTGTTTTTTTGTTAAATTCAGTTCCTCGGGAAAGTTCCCTTAGAGTATGTCGGAATTTAAGTAAATTTAAGTTTGTGTCACAAATCATTTTGAGCTGCTATCCGGAGATCCGTAACACGTAGGGTTGGGCGGTATGCAGATGTATGCAGTTCTCAGGCTAGACAAGAACCGAAGACCTGGGCCCCGGCATAGTAACGAGTCGACCTGCGAGGTACCTTTCAACGCTATTCAACGCGGACGTCTCGCATGCACTCGCGAGGGCGGCGCGCGGCCCAGGGGCCGCGAAATTAACGGGCGGGGCGCGGCGGCCCCCATGCATTCGCGAGCCCATCCGCAGACAAAGGGTGACAAAGGTCAGAAGCTAGACTCATATCCATGGAATTCGCTCCTCGCGGCAGTTTGATTATCAGAGCAGCCGACAGAGCTGACATGCATGTGTGTTAGTACTATACACGCGACGCTGCAGACAGTCCAAAGCACACATCAAAGGCGGACAGACACGTGTTGTCCTCAAGGCCTCAAGAAAGCTGTGTGTATATCATGTGCAAATTTTCAGGTGATTAATTGAAATCGATGTTCGCCTTACCTGTCTCTTTTGTCCTCTGACGCACTTGTGTGTGCATGGCCTTTTGAGCTGTTCGGGGTCTCATGAGAGCGTTTGACTTTTTACTTCTGATTGGCAGTTGGACTTGGGGCGGGTTAGCCCAAGGTACGCGTGCACATGCATGACCCGCTGACCTCTTGACATGCTCGGTGCATATTCATCTCTACTTTAATTGACCGAAGCAATCATAAAACATGCAAAACACCTTTGCATTGGACTTGCATCCCTCTACCTGCTGAATGCGGTCATGTTCCGAAGCCACTCGACTCGCTCTTGCATGCATCTCTTTTCCTTGGATCGTTCGCAATTTAAGATGATGCGGAGCTACCCTACAAAGCTAATTTCCCTGCCTCTCCTTCTGGCACCTCGATCGATGTGTGCTTTTGTCAAACGGTCTTTCTTGTGTCTGTTCTTTATTTTTTTTCTGTCTCAAACTTCTCTCCCATCCTTTCCTCCCTCCCTGCGTGTGTGCACATACATGCAGACCCCGAACTGAAGGGCCCCATCGTCCAGTGGTTGGAGGGAGTGACGGCAAGGCACATGCATGCCAAGGACAGCAACGGCAATTGGTGGGGCAGGCAGGCAGACTCAATCTTTCTTCTATCTATGTGTTTCCTCAGATTATCCGAAATGAAGAGAAGGATGGACATTCTTGTCCACTTCTGACTGACAATGCAGCGGCTTGCGTGCAGGCACGCAGACAGGACGACAAATAGATAGATACTTAGTTTTGGGAGAGAATCGTCACCAGATAGTCAGCCATATCAACAGCGTGTATGGAGTGCAAGGCCATTATTCACTTTCCACGAAAGCTTGCGATGCATGTCACTGCCTCATTCGCCCATGGAGAAATGAAAGGCGCTTCTCGTGACTTTGTGCACAAAAAGGCTCTTCCAAACTCCCTCCCCCCCCCCCCCCC
>JAHBMJ010005874.1:2346-23251 GCA_018398765.1 Chromera velia | reverse complement strand
CCCCCCCCCCCAACGGAATCACAGGTTTTCCTGGGGCAGGAACAACCGTGGGTGTTTGGGGCTTGGAGACACCACTCAGCGCACCTCCCCGACGTACAATTCGTTCATGAGTTCCCTCAACATTGTTGGGGGGTGCACAGGGCAGGACTACACTATCGTTTACACCACCGACGGGAAGGCCTACTCGGTGGGACGAAATGACAACGGGGTCCTTGCTCGAGACCACTCAAACGACGACCAGAACTGGGCAGTGATGATTTGGGCAACGGCAAAATCAGGGGGCGTGACAGGAAATATGGGGACTGGAATAAGCGCATTGACCTCAACCTCTCTGGGGGCTGGGTGCATGACCAAAGCCGGTGAGTGAGCACGGATACGAATATGCTTGCTTGCTGAATATTGATGGAGGAAGGAGGCCGAGGAATGGATTGCACGGGCGTTCTGCAGCTCCTTGCTTTCAATTTCTTCTTCCTTTCATGAGCTTTGATCGATGTTTGCGTTGCGTTCCCCGTATTCGGCCTCACTCCCTCACTCCTATCCCCTGTGTGTTCCCCGTATTCGGCTTCACTCCCTCACTCCTATCCTCTGTGTGTTCCCCGTATTCGGCTTCACTCCCTCACTCCTATCCTCTGTGTGTTCCCCGTATTCGGCTTAACTTGCGCACTCCTATCCCCTGTGCGTTCCCCGTATTCGGCTTAACTTGCGCACTCCTATCCCCTGTGCGTTCCCCGTATTCGGCTTCACTCCCTCACTCCTATCCCCTGTGTGTTCCCCGTATTCGGCTTAACTTGCGCACTCCTACCCCCTGTTTGTTTCTGCGAATGCAGCTGCCCTCATCGCGACAAACGGCACCTCCACGCAAATTCGGACAGTGGGCAGAGATGGAGACGGTACGTGTGTGGGGGGGGCGTGATTGAAAGTGTGGGGTGCATCTGAATATGTGGAAGCAGAGGGATTTTGTTTTTTAAAGGAAGAAAGACGCAGGGAAAAATTTGTTTCCCGATTTGGTCAGGACCGGCCATCCAGATGTTGTGCATTCAGTCGGTTTCCCTTTCCTTTTGCCACTGCATCTCTTTGCCAATCTTGTGTTTCTCTCTCAATCTTCCTTTAAGTCTTCGATCATCGTGGTCTTCTAGATGAAAGGCTTATTCGTGATTGAACTGTTTGCAGATCAACTCGGTGAGTTCGTGAACGACTGCCTCGAACATGAAGACAAATGGGTTTTTTGAGAGTGAGAGTTTGAGACAAAGAGACAGAAAAGCTCCAAGAACAATCAATTGACTCTGTGCTCAAGAGAGACTGCGGCCGTCTTCTCACGATGGTTCTCAGTGTGTGTCCTTGAAATGCGATCGATCAATCGCCAACCCATGGAGCTACCTACCTTGGCCCGGGCTTTCTACGATTCCTTGTGTTTTCACTTGAACGTACAGGGCCGAATTACCATAGTTGTCTTTCTCGATTCTGTCTGCAAACAGTTTCAACCAATGCCTCCTGACTCATTCCACTTTACGCCTTTCTGCTTTCCCCCGGTCTCCTGTCTGCATGCCTATCTGACAGTCTTTTTGCCTGTGTGGCACATCCTTACCTGTATGAAGTCCTCTCTTGCATGCAACCGTTTCAACCGCTTGAAGTTCCCTCTCTTTCTTTTCCCTACTCCCACAGAGCGACATTCTTAATCCGTATTTCTGGTGCTGCAGCGGCCAACAATCCAGGCAACTCGAACAGACTGCTGGAGGCGGTCAACATTCCGACTGGCAAATCCCCAGTGAAGCTCGTGGGTGCAAATAGAGCGTTCTACGCCCTGTATGACGACGGCACGGTGTACCATGCAGGACGGTGGGTTGGTGGGGGGGTTGCACTCTGAAGCTCCCTGGACTTTTGCTGGTGATCCTTTCTTTATTGGGGCATGTTCAAGCGGATTGGTGTGTACCTGGACGTCTTTTTGTGCGCTCGATGTCGCGTCCTTTTTAGAGTGCGAGAATCTTCGCATCAGTGTGTGTTCATGCATGGCCGCATATGTTTACCAAAAGCACACTCGAGTATGTATGCGCATGCAGATGTGATGACGGGTTGTGCAACAGTGGATCGACAGCAGGAAATCAAAACGTTGGGATCCTCACAGAAGTGACGGTGTCTGGTAAGACCATCGTGGACGTTGCGGCCCGTGATAATGGGGTTTTCTTTTTGGACAACACAGGGGATCTGTGGGCAGCAGGGACGGCGGACGGGAGAAATGGGGTGGGGCACAGTAATGCAATCCCTACGGCAGAGTTGGTAACGTCGGGCGTGTCGAAAGTGAAGGCGGGTAAAAATGCAGCGGTTCTTTTGAAAACGGATGGGACTGTTTGGACTTTTGGAGACAGTCAAGGAGGACAGCTCGGCCTCGGCTCAGGCGTTGCAGATCCAACTTTAGTGCCTACACAAATTCCGGGGTTGAGCGGGGTGACAGAGATTGTGATGTTTGGGTGGACTGTGTTTGTGCGTGTGGGGGGATCAGACACATACTGGGGGTGGGGGGAGAATGGGAATGGTAATCTGGGAAATGGAAAAACAAGCGATTCGAGGTCACCTGAGCTGGCAAGCTGTAAGTCGGCTTTTTGTTTCTGATTTGGCCTAGCTCCGATCCT
The DNA here is from genome assembly GCA_018398765.1 of Chromera velia. Taxonomy (NCBI): domain Eukaryota; family Chromeraceae; genus Chromera; species Chromera velia. The sequence goes on along the minus strand of JAHBMJ010005874.1, from coordinate 20,624 downwards.
TTTCATTTTTGTTCAGGTCGTGAATCTCTGTTCTCTGGCAATCTTTTCCATTCATTGCTCCCTTCTCGGTCTTTCTCTCTCTGCTTTTCTCTCTCTGCTCTTCTCTCTGTCTCTGTCTCTGTTTCTGTCTCACTCTCTCTCTCTCTCTCTCTCTCTCTTTTCACACACACACACACACACACACACACACACAGAGAGAGAGAGAGAGAGAGAGAGAGAGAGAGCTGCTCACTCACAGTTTACGCTAGTGCATGACTAGCGATGCCCGACTTGGCTTGAGGAGGAACTGTAGCAGTCAAATGCAAATTGAGTGTCTCTCACGCTGTCCCTACTTGCAGATCTCTATCCCAAAGACGAGTGCAGCCTGAATATCGACAATTGCCACACAAACGCCAACTGTACGAACACGGAGCTCTCCTTCACTTGCGCATGCAACTCTGGTTATACAGACGACAGCGCAGGCACGGACGGAACAAGCTGCGCGGGTCAGTGGCCGATCTGATCGAGAGCCCCCTTGGAGTTTTTGCGTTTTCCTCCATTGCCAGTGAGGGGCTCTGATGCTTCTTGCGTACAACATATTGAAAAGCGCGCGCATTCTGCCAGCAGACTGAGAGATGTTCTTGTATAAATTCGACAAAATGCTTCAGACTCAACACAAGCCAGACTTCGCCCTTTCAAATAGTTATGGAGAACGCTCTTTGTTCGAAACAATATGCATGTGTATCACCCCTTTGTCTGCCTGCAGCCAACGACCAGTGCACTGCAGGGACCCACAACTGCCACGCGAACGCCAACTGCACGAATGCGGGAGCATCCTTTACCTGTGCTTGCAATGCCGGGTACAGCGGTGACGGCGTCACTTGCACAAGTCAGCCGACCCGACGGAATCTGACCCGTGCGATTTCTTGACGAAATGCGTCTGTGTGCGACTGAGACCTATCTTTCTTATTTTCTGCGTGCGCCCGCACTGTTTGTGCAGCCGCGAATGAGTGCACCCTGAACATCGACAACTGTCACGCGAACGCAACGTGCACAGACACTGCGGGCTCATTCACCTGTGCCTGCAACAGTGGCTTCAGTGGAGACGGCGTCACATGCACGTGTCAGTCGGCATCGGCATCACAATGTCTCCTCTCTCTCTCTCTCTCTCTCTCTCTCTCTGTGTGTGTGTGTGTGTGTGTGTGTGTGTGCTTGAACGCCTGAGACCTAACTTCCTTCTTTCCTGCGTGCGCTCGCGCTGTTTGTGCAGCCGCGAATGAGTGCACCCTGAACACCGACAACTGTCACGCGAACGCAACGTGCACAGACACTGCGGGCTCGTTCACCTGTGCCTGCAACAGTGGCTTCAGTGGAGACGGCGTCACATGCACGTGTCAGTCGGCATCGGCATCACAATGTCTCCTCTCTCTCTCTCTCTCTCTCTCTCTCTGTGTGTGTGTGTGTGTGTGTGTGTGTATGTGCTTGAACGCCTGAGACCTAACTTCCTTCTTTCCTGCGTGCGCTCGCGCTGTTTGTGCAGCCGCGAATGAGTGCGCCCTGAACACCGACAACTGTCACGCGAATGCAACGTGCACAGACACTGCGGGCTCGTTCACCTGTGCCTGCAACAGTGGCTTCAGTGGAGACGGCGTCACATGCACGTGTCAGTCGGCATCGGCATCACAATGTCTCCTCTCTCTCTCTCTCTCTCTCTCTGTGTGTGTGTGTGTGTGTGTGTGTGTGTGTATGTGCTTGAACGCCTGAGACCTAATTTCCTTATTTGCTGCGTGCGCTCGCGCTGTTTGTGCAGCCGCGAATGAGTGCGCCCTGAACACCGACAACTGTCACGCGAATGCAACGTGCACAGACACTGCGGGCTCATTCACCTGTGCCTGCAACAGTGGCTTCAGTGGAGACGGCGTCACATGCACGTGTCAGTCGGCATCGGCATCACAATGTCTCCTCTCTCTCTCTCTCTCTGTGTGTGTGTGTGTGTGTGTGCTTGAACGCCTGAGACCTAACTTCTTTCTTTCCTGCGTGCGCTCGCGCTGTTTGTGCAGCCGCGAATGAGTGCGCCCTGAACACCGACAACTGTCACGCGAATGCAACGTGCACAGACACTGCGGGCTCGTTCACCTGTGCCTGCAACAGTGGCTTCAGTGGAGACGGCGTCACGTGTGCAGGTCCGCCCTTTCTTTCGGTAGCTTCACTGCCTGTGTTTCGATCTGTCTCCGTCTGGCGAACGTTTTTCGCGTTCAGTCTCCTTACTCCCGGGTAACGTCATTGCGGAGGCCGCCAAGGTTGCTGGTCCTGCACAGTTCACAATTCGACTTGGACCCTTTCAAGAGCGAAAGTTTTCCTCGTCTCTCTGATGCTTCACATGTCTGTCTCGATGTATGCAGAGGTCAACGAGTGCGCCACGGGAACGCACAACTGCCATTCGAGTGCCGTGTGCACAAACTCTGCCGGATCCTTCTCGTGTGCGTGTCCGGGGGGACTCACAGGGGACGGATTGTCGGAGTGCATAGGTCTGTCTTACGAGCTGGATTGCTTCATGTGTGTCCATGTGCTGCATGTTTGCGCAAATTGTAAAAGTGCGTGTGTATGTGTGTGTGTGTGTGTGTGTGTGTGTGTGTAAGTGTGAAAAAGAGAAAGAGAGAGAGAGAGAGAGAGAGAGAGATTCAAGACATGATCGTTAAGAGAGGTCCACATATGAGATGAACCTGAACATGGTTTTTCTTTTGCCGAGAAGATCTGTCTCAGATCTTCCGATTTTTCCTTCCCGTCCCTGGGGTCCGTACACTCGACTGGAGGATTTGTGCGATCAAAGCTTTTGAGATCATTGACCGGTAGTGTTTTCTTGAGTGTGCACTGAAGAACGGCATTCGAGTGTGGTGTGCGTACTCCGGTGTTATGAGCCACTACGCCGTCGTCACCGTTTCCCCGTCCCCTGTCCTTGCTTGCATTCGTGCAGTTCAAGAAGGGCCAACGGTGAGTGAGCTTATGCATGCATGAAATGGCGCTCTGCTGCGAATTCAGGGAAGGGACCCACTTCTAGATCGAGGGTTTCTTATTGTTGACGCTCGCCCTCTCTGATCATTAGATCAACATCCTCTGTCCTTCCTTCTTGTATCAATTTCAGCTTCCATACTGCCGTGTTTGTTTTTCTGCGGGCTCATTCCTTCATTCAAATTGGCGACTTTCCCCTTACTTTTTTGCTCTCTGCTCCCTTCTCCCTTTGTTCAGGTCGGGGAGGTCTGCAATTCTGACGGCAGCACATCCTCGTCCGATATCCAGAATAATTACGACACAGAGCTTGCAAAAATCAAGCAGTGGGAAACTGACAATGCGGCCATTTCTTCAGTAGCAACTTTGGTCAGTCTTCTGGTCTGCCTCTTTGTCTCCAGTTGATATGCGATTGTGCGTGTGGAGGCATGCCATTGCTCAGCAGACTCTCCTGCATGGCATGTGCTTTCCCGCGTCTCTTCCTTCTCCCTTCCCGCCGATCCGCCATCGACTCCTTTTGCAAACGCTTCTCGAGGGTCAATCACTGCTAGTTGATCTGCCACCGCTTGTTGAATTGAGGACCTTCCCCTGCTTCCCCCCCTTCTACCTGTCGCCGAGGCTTTCCGTGGTGTCCGTCCCTTTGTAAATCTTACAGAGAGGCCTCGATGACAGTCTCAACCTTTTCTGTTCATGCGCCGATTCCTCACCAGTTTGACTGGTTCACGAAGGCTGCCCCCCTGCGATGCTTCGTGCTGTTTTTTGGAGAGCATCTCTAGGCTTTTCTTGACGAAACATGAAAATGAATTTTAAAAAGCCACGATTTTGCTGACGGCTGTTTTGTCGGGAAAAAAAAAACATCTTCACATTGCAGGCGGCGGACGCCCGAACCTCCCTATCTGCCAAACTGGACGCCTGCATTGCTCTGGCTCCTGCATCAGAACAACAGGCAATTGCTGAGGGAGCGGCAACGACAGCGGTGGAATCTGTGGATGAGATCTTGGTGCGTAGACCGTTCTACTTTTCCCCTTTCTTTGTTTGATTTCGAAACCCTCACTGGAAGCCACGTGGCGGCTGGACTCTTCTGCCTTGTCTCTTTGCGCTGTACCGGCAAATGGATGGCTTCAGTTGTGTAGAGTACCATTGTTCAAGAAGTATCAGTTCTCAGGTTTTCTCATCTGTCTGTGACAGTCTGTCCATCTACGCTTCATGCAAAGTTCTTTTTTTCTTCCCTCGTCTGCAATCTTCCAGCCGAAAGAGTCAACAGAAATTAACCTATGCTTTTTTTTGAGCTCTTTGTACTTGATAACTGCCTCCCTCCACACACTTCCTCATGCACGCAGACGTCGGGAGAAAACCCAGAAGGAGTGTCGGAGCAGTTGAACTCTATAAGTCAGTCAGTCAATCAGGCAGCCCGTCTATCAGTCAATCAGAGAATCTGTCAGCGAGTCAGTCGAGCATTCAGTAAATGAGCCAGACAGGCAGTCGGGCCATTTTCGGAGCGAAATAAGAGAGACGGGGTGGAGAGGAGAACAGTGGTGCCAACCTTTTTTGCAGTCTGTAACACCGGCAGCATCAGGACGCGTGCAAGCAAAAGAACCAGATACCAGATCGAAAGACGAGAGAGACCCCATGCATGTTTGAGGTAGCTTTGCGGCAGAAAACGAACCCATCATTATGCGGCTGGCTGAGGGAGTCAAAGCTACGCGGAGCAAACATTTCTAAATCTTCAATGCCTGCAGGTGACACTTTGTCTTCTGTGCTGGGGGAGACAGGCACAGCAACGATATCCACAGACTCCCTCACTTTGACAATTGCCAACGCCCCGGAGTCCGCAACCCTTCTCACAGCAACATCTCCCACCTCGTCTGTCTTCTTGACTCTGGATGATGGGAGTGGTCCGAGGGGTCAGTCAGCAAAGCTAGCGTCGGGGTATCAATGCGGTCTGTCTTTTCCTTTTCCTGCCTCTGTAATGTTTTGCTTGCAGACACTTGTTTGTCAATTTCGCACTTTTACTTCCTCAGAGTGTTTTGTGCACCACTAAAAAGCACAGACAAGCATTCCCTGTCAATGGTTCTGCAAGCAAGAATCAAATATAATTTGTTTTTCTCTTTATGCATGCAGGAACACCCGGAATTTCCGGTTGGATCGCTGCCTCTTCTCTTGGTGCGATCGGTACGGATGCCTCTCCGTCGTCGGGCAAGGGAACGAAGTCGATCTCTATCGTGGAGACAGACGCCACACCCATCAGAATTCCGGACAGAACAAGGGAAGGGGGGTTCGTGATGAACAACAGACTCTCGAGATACGTGAGGATCGGTATGTCAGTGCTTGTCAGATTGTGGACGAATTTGATTCAGCCGATCAGTTGTCAGTAGAGTACAGGAACTTGTTATATGCGATTGAAACCGCCGTCTCCTCAGCCCCTTGTCCTTTCTGACTCACACGCATCATCAGACCATGACCCAACCGGCTGGAGGTTCTGCATCAGTCAGGTTAAATCAGTTAGAACAGAAATGAACGAAGACTTATTTGGAAGGCTGCTCCTTGATACCACGAAGATCACACGCAAACACGCAAACGTGCCGTTCCATCTTTAGAAAGGCCCACCCAAGCAAGTTGGTGGTTGACTTTCTCTCCGTGCGTGCAGTTGCGAGGCAGAACGGCCAAGTAATTGGAGCAAGCAGGCTCCCTCTGTCCTCCTCCTCCTCTCGGACGGCAGGCGGGAGGTCATCAAGGAGGATGTCAGACGTCGGGGAGGAGACAGAGGAAGAAAAAGACACGGGGGAAGAGGAGAGCCAGGAGGGGGACACAGAGACACGCGCCCTTCAAGATACGGCAACAGATGTGGAGATGAGTGGAAGCAACGTGGCACGGCTCGTGATGCCCTGGCCTCTCTACTCGAAGCAGTTGGTGAGGATGAAGGAATTGGAGCAGCTCTATCGCGAGCAAATAGGGCAGGAGGGCGGAGAGTGGGCCCAGGTCTGTGCCCAGCTGGACGTCCAAAATGAGCTCTGGACGAGTGCAGGTCAGTCAGTGAATCAAAGAAACAGCTGTCCAGCCTGTTACCAAATTTAAAAAAGTGGTTTTTAACATTGAGACTATATTCTTGCTTGCTACCTGGAGTTGTAGAAGGTAATTTCTGTCGTCTCTTTGTCTTCAACTGCTCTACATTTCCTTTCGTTTTGATTCTTGAAATTCGCAGCAAGATCGATGCTGTTGCTGCATAGATGCCCGTCCTTCATTTTTCATCCAACTTGTCCGTGCATGCATGCAGGCTGTGCAGGGCCTGATCTGACGTCTGCCTCGCCAGACGCCCTCTGCTCGTGCAAGCTTCGAAGCCTCGAGACCACACTGGTCCTCGCACTGCAGGTCGGGAAGGAAATAAGGGAGGAATAAAGCAAGGCGAAAAGGAAGGGGAGGGAAGGGGATACAGAGAGAAATCAGATCACTCAAGGAAGCGTCTACGCTCGGGCGCCTTCAGAAATAATTGACAGCATTCGGAGAGAGATCACAACTTGGCAGACGGGCAGGCACACCTAATCGAATCTTCAGACTCCGTTCGAAACGCACCTTCCGTCTGTCTCTCTGTTGACGCGCTGATTGTTGTGTGCAATAGTTTTCATTGTTTAATTCCAAGATGCTGGTCGCACGACTGCCCATTTGCAGATGTCATGAGTCACTCTGCCTCAATTGATGACTCTGAATTTCCTCCGGCCCCCTTCTGTCGATTGTCTGAGTGCCTGCAGTACTTTCCCCCCTCCGCCACTCCTCCAGAATCTGTGCCTGCTGAGATGCGCAGCGTGGGAAGCGATGAGGGGGGGCTGGACGTCGAGAGGTTTTTGTGGTTTGGCATTGGCAGCGCGTGTGTCGTTCTTCTTCTCACCGGAGGGCTTCTCGGGTCTGTCTGCCTGTCTGTCTGTCTGTCTGTCTGTCAGTCTGTTCATCTGTTTGTCTATTCGTCTGTTTCTCCGTTTGTTTATTTTTCTGTCTGTGGTTTTTGCGTCGATTCAACGGAAACAAAGGCAGCCCACGGGTTTTGGTATCTTTGTCTGCGTGAGTTCATACCTGTCACAAAAGGGAGAGGCTGTACAGGACATACGAATTCCAGAAAGATTTCTTTCGAGTGTCCCGTCTACTCCTCTTCTCCTCTACTCCGGGCCGGTTTGAAGAGACTCAAAATGCGCATCCTTTCTTCACGAGATTCCACTCTGCAATGTTTCGACAGTTGAGTCTCGAAAAGCTTTTGTTCGCAACTCATTGTGCTGTGTAGCCGATGTTTGCGGTTCTCTCTTACCTTTTGTTTTTGCTCTTCTCTCGTGTAGGGCCTGGCTTCAGGAGCGTCGAGATCTTCCGCCAATCTCTCGGAAGCGTAGGGAAGACGGGGGGACAGGGAAAATTGAGGCGAAGGGGGACGAGAGCAGTGAGACCGCTCACGGGGTCCGAGCATGGCTCAATTTTGCTGTTCGACAAGGAGAGGGGGGAGCAGGGAAGACTCCGAGAAGAGAGTCCGCGATTCCGTTCGTTCGGAAGGCCCCAAGTCAGAGAGTCGATGCAAAGAAAGAACAAAGAGAGAAGGAGAGGGGGGAGCAGAAAGAAATGCTTGCATTTTTGAACGAGGGTGTTCACGATCTTCGGATGCGAAGAATCTTTAATCCGAGGAGGGTCCTCGCATGGCACGCCGCTGTGAAGGAGCGTGCTTCAGAGGAAGCAGGAAACAAGAGATGGGGTTCGTGTGCGGGACTGTGGAAGGGGATGTGTCCTGCTCCTTTTCGTCAGTGCATGCGTCGCTTCCGGCGCAAAGAGTGGACTCTAGTCGGACTTGACCTGCGTTACTTGAGGCAGGCCAGGGAGCTGCAAAGTCAAATTGTGGCAGCAGACACGAAAGACTATCTTCAGGGTGGAGGTGAGAGGAGACGGCATTTGTGGAAAGACCTTGATGCGCTCTTGGGCAAAGTGCGTCTCGAGTTTGGATTCAATTTTGAAGTCAGGGAGTGGCACGAAAAAAAGACAACAGGAGCTTTGAAAGTTTTCCGAAAGAACAGCCTTGCAGGATCACAGGTTGGTGGATCAGTTGGACAGGATCGTTTCACTTTAGACGAAATGGAGGCGCCGCCGTCTCCCACATCACGCCACGGCAACACTCAAGTTCGACCGTACAAGAGAGAAACCGTGAGCGAGAAAGATGATGATACTTTGTTTGGAAGTAGCGACGGATCCGATGCTGGGTCAAGGGGTGAAAATATAGGCGAAGACAATATTTTTCGCAAAAAGAAGGAAGATCCATTTTGTATACGCCCCCACTCTCCAGCAGTTGTGTCCGAGCAAAGCGGGGACACCAACGTTGAGGGAGATGAAGTCATAGAGAGCAGCCAGAAAATTCTGAATGCTTTGAATGGCATTCAGAGGAGGCTGAAACACCGCTCAATGGAAGACGCGGAGGTTGATGATATTCTCAACCTCCTCGATGACCTCGATAATCATCTCCAAACAGAAGAGAACGACAAGGATGGAGGAGCCTTCAATACTTCTGCTTCTCGAAGCTTTGAGGAACAGCCTGTTGCTGCAACCCCTCCTTTCAGTGCCCGTTTGAGTCCTGCACGGACAGGGCAGTCCTCTGTCTCCCCTGCCACTAGCAGACGTGCTCTTCTCTCTCCCACAGCACTCCTCCCACCCCCTCTCACCTCGCCCCCTGCTCAGAGACCTAGGCGTCAGTCCATTGAGGCACTCACAATTCGCACTGAAATCTCTGCAGCCCCTTCCTCCTGCCCAAGTGAGCAGAGTCTTCCCCACACGATCGAAGAAGACCTCTCTAGCTTCATCTCAAAAGGGCAGGAACCCATGACCATAGAAGTCACACCAAGCAGAAGAGGCAAATCGGCCCCCCCGCCCCTTCGCTCCCTTCAAAGCGACGAGGGCTCAGGTTGTCGGAGCCCTACCAGCGACGGCACTGCCTACTCTCCCCTGCCGAGTCGCTTCTCTGCAGTCTCTCCAGTCAAGTTGCTTCCCTCCTCTTCCTCTTCCTTCTCGCTTCGTCGACACGATTCCACTGAAATCCAGTCAGCCATCAGAGAAATGCGCAGAAGAATTGTGAACCAAAGGGACAACTTGGAGGGCCATTTCAACGAATGGAAAAGAAACCGGGAGCAAATGGCAGTCGTCGTTCCCGTGGATGTCTCGAGACCTGGCGCAGTTCCCGTGAGGTCCGTCAGTGCATTCATCTGTTCACACGAGAACATTTTCATGATCAAAGGATATGAACACAACGTTCTCCTCTCTTGTGGTATGACTCCAGCTTCTGTGGAGTGAGATTGGTTCTCTGTGCTGAGTGTAGATGGCCCGTTGGTCGCTTTTCTTCCCCAGTTGAAATGTGTATCGGTATTCCTTTGTCTGTTCGTCATGCTCTCCTCACTGTCGCTCTCTCTTTTGAAGGACCCTTATGAACTTCATTCTTTCATGAAATGCATGCAGAAGTCAATGGGTTCTGTGGAGATCTTCCGGCCTCTTTCTGTGAGTAATGAATGTCAATGTCAGATTGGACCTCCCCTTTTGTCGTTTGCCTTTGCCTGTTTGCTCCTCTCTGTGACTGCCAGTCTGTTTGTCCGTCTGAAGGAATTTATGTGTGTTTTGAGGTGCTCACTTTGTTTCTTCTTCTTTCTGTCACCGTGTTGCAGGGCATTTTTGTCTGTGTTTCTGTCCATCTTCGTCTCTGTCTGTACATCCTTCCCCTGTGTGTGCCTGCTTGTGCCTGGGCATCCTTTTCCCAGGAATTGCCTGTTGCGCAGTCACGCTCTCCTTCGTCTGAGTCATTCCACATTTGGGACGACCGTCTTTGACCTGTCTCCCTTCTCGGACGTTCTCGTGTTTGTCTTGCGCGTCCTCTTTTCATGGAATGCTCTTTTCGTGTTCAACCTGTTCGTCTTCTTCACTGAGACCAACGAGAGGCTCACGCCGAGACGACCCCAAACACTCACAACCGCACCAGATGGAATGTCCCTCCCGGGATTCGCAGACCTGGAGGCGTACGCACCTCCAGCCATTTTTAAAGGTATAGTCGCGCATATTCTGGGACAATTGATTGTCTCTGGAATCATTCGGGGCCTCGTTGCGTCTGTCTGGAGCTCCGACGAAACCCTCAGCAAAGTTCCTCTCTCTGCTTTCATGTCAAAGGACCCTCGGACAACATCCTTAGGCAAGAGCAAAAATGTTTCAGCACCTCAGACTGGAGAGATTGGAGCTGCGGCTGCTGCCGACCACTCTGGAAGACACGGTAAAGAAAGTGAAAAGGGGGGCGAAGCCTCAGACGCTTCAGAAGAGTCAATTAGTACGCCCCTGAGAAGAAAAAAGGAAACGAATGAAGAGCAAGAGAAGAAAGCGGGTGAGAAGGTCCGCCGTGGAAGTCTGTGTAGAGCAGATTCGTTGCTCGCGAGGGAAACAAACCGGACTCTCTACTACCGCTTCTCGCCTCACTTGAGGTGGGGGGCGCCCCGCCAGGTTCTCTCTAAGAGGGTGTGTGCAGGCCTCTACATACATCTACGCAGACGGGAGCAGATGGTGCAGTTTGGCATTGCGGTCGCATGCGCAGTGCTTGCCCTTATTTTAGGTGTGGTCTTTACGATCGTAGGCGGATCACGGATGGAGGTGCTCCCTGGGAGTGGGAGGAAGCAGTCTGTCGTGATTCATGAGCACTCGATCTCCGTTGTGATCCTGCTCGGCGCTGAATTCGTCAACATCGTCGTTTTGGGAATCCTCCATGCTTTCGTACTTTGGTTAGTCAATTAGTCAGTCACTCGGTCAATCAGTCAATCAGTCAGTGATTCCAAACAGTGATTCGACCGATTGATTCTCTGTACAGCCGAAGGTGTTTCTTCTGATTGCCATTCGGTACCCCCCGTGCACTTTGTTTCTTCAATCGCTTAATGAGCATGAGAGCCTCAGAAAAGGAGATGTGGAGCGAAGAGGCGACTCGGAGTTGACAATTAGAAAAAGACATTTCATGCCTTCAGAGCACACGGCTCTCTTTTTTTGGAATCGCACACTTCTGTTCTTTCCCCAATCCTGTTGCATTCTCAATTCTTCAGACGTCCCTTCGTGCCTGTATTTCTCGAAGAGTTCCTGCGATTCCTCGATCGTTGCATGATTATTTTCTCAAGTGAACTTTGTTGAACGAACTGCGTCCTCATGTGGACCACAGAGTTTCTCAGAAAGGCCAAATCGCACCAAAAACATATTTTTATTTTTTTGAAACTTACCCTTAATTGTCCATGAAAGGGCAAAGCCGGCGTGACTGTACTTGAGAACGAATGCCGAAAATCCGTTGTATGCACACAATATCACTGCAGGGTCTCCTTACGCTCCAGTTTTTTCGATCGATTTCTGAATGCCTTTCCGGAGCTGTTTCACTTCCCCCAATTCTCTCCTGCCCGAATTCCGGCCCTCGGCAAGGAGCCCCTCTATACTTTGGACCGCCACGCCCTCTCTAGCTGGGTCGTTCCCACACCTAGAGACGCAGACGCGGACTGAGGCAGCGATCGGGCCGCATTGAAGACGGAGAAGAGAAAAAGGGAGAACGATGAAAAAGATGTGCAAACGACTTTATTCGCAAGTCACAAAAGCCTAGTGCCCTCGTTGCCTGCAGAGCCTGCATATTCCCCCGCCAATCCCCACCACCCACATAAAAACAAAAATTAAGGAATGCAACTGGCACAGTCTGGCAGGCGATTGCTCCAGGACCTGTAATAGATTGTGGAAGACTGCGCTTCTTATCCCGTTGTCTTCATGCAGCTACGTAGATTTCAAACCTTTGCATAAGTGCGTGTATCAAACATTGAGGCCTGTGGCGGCGTGTATCAAAACCTTGTGCCGTCATGATTGCCACTGGCATATTGGGTCAACGATTTCAAAAATTATGTACTCTTATAACATAATAATTTTACGCACAAGCACGACTGTACACATTCTTTTTCGATGAAAGCTTATCAAAGTTATGCATGTACTTCAGGCTTTATATATAATAATTATATCCTAATCATTATTTTTTTTTATTACGACACTTTTTTAATTATGTTTACAATGACTAGAGATTAAGAGTTCTAGTAAAGGTTTTATGTTACGTAGTCTGAACTTTTTATTGTATTTAAATCATTTACTCATTCATCATTGAACTTTTTATATTTTAAAGCTGTTATCGAAGCTTACATATTTTATTGCTATAGAATCCTAGATAGAATCTTTAGTGATTGATGGATTTGATTTATCGTCAAGCTTAATATTAAAGTTAAAAGTCTCAGCGTCGGCTAAAGAAAAAACAATCCCCCCACTGTAACCCGTTTATGTTTTTTTTCTACTAAATAAACAATTCAATAAATTAATCATTCAAAGTCAATTCTATAAAATCAAACAGTGACAAACACTAGGTCAAACAAGTCTTGTATGAGTGTTATACAATTAATAATTCGATAGATATACTGGCGATAGATATAGTTGCATGAGGCATATGCATATGTACAATTAACACTACAATTAACATTAAATTGATGTCATACTGTGATATCATCAAGATTGATCATGTCACTGATTGTTGGCCTCGAGTCTCGATCCAATTGAACACTGCAAGTGCCGTGGATCTGTCAGTCAATTGTCACTGACACTGTGCCAGTGTCACGCTGTCACGATGCAATTCACCACGCGAATACTTATGTACATAGAACGTTCAGTCGTGAGGACCTCTGAGCGTGTGTGAATGTGTGTGCGCGAATGCACATTCACTAGCGCGTCTTTGCTCTGCATGTGCGCATCCACAAACAGCAGAAATTGTATGAGCAAGAAAATCGGATTCTTTCCTTTGCAAGACTAATTCCTGCCTTAATTCCGTCACTGGTCCTTCGATCCTTTCTCCGTCAAACAAAATGAAATCATCGAGGCCTCTTCTTGGCTCGATACAGGGGTACCACAGGCGCAACATAGAAGCTGCTCTCAGTATGTCAATCATGAAGCTATACGAAGCTTACAGTAGATCAATGAAATCAGCTAAGCTTGTGTAGTCCCAGCTCAGGTCTGACGGGGGTGCAGAACTCGAATCGGTGGACTTTTGCGTCCCCCCTCCTCTCCCCTCATCTTCCTGATCAAAAACCCGCTGCACGGCTGGTTCTGAAATGACCAGCAAGCGCGCCAGCTCGCCCAAGGCACACTGGAGCGAACCCCCGGGGGTCCACCCAGGGAACGCATGGGCACACTCAGCGGCAGTCTCATCGAAGGAGGCGAAGGGACACCCCCTCCCGTCCTCCCTTTTGTGCAGACTCATCAGACGGCACCTCGACTTGTGCCCACCCTTCCAAGCAGATCGGAGGCATTGGGAGTCGCAGAAGTACGCGAACCCGCAGCCACCACAGCGGTTCTTCCCATCCCCTCCTTTCCCCGCTTTTCCCTTTCCCTGTCGGGTCATTTTACGACCAACAGAGTCGTTGGGACTTTCTCCCTCCACAGAGGGCACATCCCGGCCTTGAGGTGGAGCTTCATCCTCCGAATCGGAGGTGGGATGAGTGCCCACGAACCGCAAACACTCAGAGCAGGGGGGGGGGCGCAAATCCCGCCACTGGTCCCCCTCTGTGGCCTCTTGGGCTTTCGAATCACTGGAGGCTGATGCTGCAGGGAGCGGGGTGCCTTTCTCGCCTTGTGGCTCACAGGGCACTCCGTTTGCTTCAGAAAGAGGGCTGCGGTCCTCAGGCTCGGTTCTCCCAGACGGTTTGTCCGGCTTGGCGAAGTGAGAAATATCCGCCTCCGTGAGGCGTTGTCTGACCATGCTGTGAATCGTTGCCACATCAGCCTCGAGAAGCGAGAACGGAGGGTGATGCTGGGGGGCCTGGTGCCCCCCTCCGCTGTTTCCTTTCCGCCCCCGCCTCTCCCGTCCCCTCCTTCTGCTCTGGGATTGCTGCTGCTTCTGCTGCTGCTGGTGGGTCTCTCGAGCCCTCTTGGCGGCATTTTTGACGTTTTTGAGCAGCTCAATGAAGACCTTGCACGTCGGGTGCTCCTCGCAGGGAGGCCCCTTCTGTTCTGAGTGCTGCATGCAGACAATTGAGTGGGAAGGAAGGAAGAGACCGAATTCAGGCGAAGGATGCAGAGAACAGAAAGGATAAACGAAAAGGACCTCAGCTGCATGTACGTAGGCACGCCCTGCAGTCATGCAAGAATTTAGTGGGCAGAGGGGCGGTGCCGCAGACGAAGCTGGCCGACGGACCGAAAGATTCAGAAGGAAGGATCAAAAGAGAGAGAGAGTCTCAACCAGAGGCACCCAGATTTACACTCACCGAGCACCCAACAATCGTGCTGAGCAGGCAAACGAAGAACTACACACTCTCACGGTGGCACAAAAAGAAAAGGAGGGGAGGAGGGGGAAGGGGAGGGAGGGGAGGCAGGCCCATGCAGGGGGACATGCATGCTCGGTGAGAGACAGAAGGGGGCCGGGGAGATGCAGACGCCGATCGAAAAAGAGGATTCCACTGAGACTGCGGGGTTGAAGAAACAAGAGAAAGAGAGTTGCTGCGTGTCATCTTCGAGCATTCTCGCCGGGCCGCGCGTCTCCATACAAAGTCGATCTGGACCATGCATCCTTCATTCACTTCTTTGGAAAGAAAAACGGAGCATGATGGATCGGAAATTCTACTCTGCATGTATGTCCCCTGCTGCACCCACGTGCGTACTTACCCCTGCCTCGATCTCCTCCATCTCGTGTATCGATGCGTCGCTGAGGAGACGCAGCTTCGCGATCATCTGGTCGATCTTCGCGGGCGTTGCGGCCAGATCGTCGAGACAGGCCCGGTTCATCAGGACCATTCCGAGACTGCACGCGCGGGGGAAGGATGGGGCATTCAAGCGATGAAGTGCCCTTCCTGCCTGTCTGCCTGCCAGGTTTCTTTGAGAGAGCACGAAAGAAGGTGAGGGACAAAGGAAGGTAGGACGGGAGGGAGAAAGGGAGGAAGGAAGGAAGAAGGGAGGAGAAACGGGAAGGGGGAAAGGAGGTAGGCTGGAAGGAAGGTGTAAAAGGTAGGCTGGAAGGAAAGACCGTATGAAGGAAGGGGGAAGATAGGTATAGGGGAGGGTATGTAGAAAGAATACAAAGAAGGGGCAATGAATGCAATTCAGGATTTATTATTGACGGAGAGCATGCACGTGGCAGTTCCTGATTGCATGAGCCGACTGGCCGTTGATGGAATTCACCCGGCCAACATCTTACGTGAACAGAACGTTCTTGAAAAAGAAAGAAAAACAAATGCCAAGAAACCAGAAGAAAACGATCGAACCTTTCTTCTACCTCGATATGATCGATTCATCTGGCCGAGGGACCGACCATTGATAGAACCCAACCACCATCATGCTTGCAGGGGGCGCGATGTGAAGCCAGCAACCCTCAGAGAGGGAGTCCTCCGATCCCATGTCCTTCTGAACTTTGCAGGCGAAGAGAACCTGCAGCAGCCTCTTGCACATCAAACTTAGCCCAACCTCCCCCGCACCCTCCCGGTCTCCCCTCTTCTCACTGGCCAGGGCGACCAATGTTGCTTCAGTGATCACTTTCGTCCCTTTCTGCGAGGACGAATCGGATGACTTCCCCAGTCTGCCGATGTTCTGGCGGAAAACCGAGGCCAAATCCCGCAGTTTCTCCGCCAGGTTCAGCAGAAGCTCAGTCGGCGGCGCGGGGAGCCAGCAAACCTCTGCGAGGGCGCCACGCACCAGCGCAGCAGCCATTTCGACGCTCCCCCCGCCCATTTTCTCTGCCAGCCGCTCCCCCAGCCGCCACCTTGCGGCAAGGGGGGGTTGCTCCCTGAGTACGGACAGAAAGAGCGATTGGGCCTCTCTCGGAAAGAGACTCAAGGGAGAGACGGGGACCGACATGGGACCTTTCTCGCACGCTGCTCGAAGCGTCTTCATAAAAAAGGAGCGCTTGCAAAGGTGGTGCTGCACTGCTGAGCTCCACGAACACAGCAACCTGACAACCTGCATGCCGGTCAGTTGGAGATCCCAGACGCAGGCCACCCAGGAGCCCGCCTCCGTTCCCTCTTCCCACTTCGGAGCGCTGTCGGCAAGGCGGAAGAGAGCAAGGGCGCTCTGCAGGAACAGCGGACACGCAAGCAGGTCGTGCACGCCGGGCGTGCGCAGCCCCTCGAAGCTGCACTGGGGGTTATGGCAGCACTTGAGGAGGGGCGCGGTGAAAGCGAACTGTGCCTTCGAAACCAGACAGCTCAACTCACGTAGGAGCAGGAGCCGCGCGGTCTGATCAGAAGCCTCCTGCGGCTGCGAGTCGCCGTCTCCTTCTTTGTCAGGCTCCTTGCAATCTGTAGAGTGCAGAATCTCTGCCAAACCGATGCTTGTGATTTTTTCGTCCCAATCCACCCCCTCAACTGAGGACTGCAAAAGACATCTGCTCAGTGTGGAACCGAGAACAAAAGCAGCGAGGTATGGTCTGAGCTGTGCAAGCTCGGGTGGTGTGGTAAACAGGTCGGGTGGAATGACAGAGTCTGTCTTCTCTCTGCAGAGAGCAATTGCCTTATCCACTAATTCAAAGGACTCAACTCTTGCCCTCTTGAAAGGGAGACGGTGAGAGTAGGCGACGACCATGTCTGCCCTGCTCGCGAAAACAGGAGCCACTGCAGCGGCAAAATCAAGCCCTCTAACGTCGACGCCGTAGACGTCGGGTATAGTGGAAGCCATGGACTCAAGCAAACCAAACAATTTGAGCATAGGGAAAACATTGCTCCCTAAGTCTATGTCAATTTTCGAGTCTGGAGCCGTCTCTGTCATCTCTGGCCAAACCTTGCTTCAGATTTGATCAAGAAAGAATTCAATCATGCAGGCCCAGTCTCCACTCTAAATTGCAGGGACTGTCTGTCCTGGCGTGTCTTTCGCTCCTTTGCGTAGCATCCTGGTTTTCAAGTGCTTCGAAGAGAGAGATGGAGTCATATGGAGTCTGAGGGACTCGTGAAGACGATGGGGCGAGCAGAATGCGCGAAAGCATCGCGCGCATGCGCGGGCCACAGGCAACTCGTGGTCGGACCCCGGGCCCTATTGAACATCCGAGACGGCAATGAGACGGCAAGTTCCCATCATGAGATTCATGTTCCGAGACCTGTTCGTCGGAGGTCTTCGATCGATCATCCTGCTTTACGCAAGTACACGAATGAGAGTACGCACTTTGCTGAGCAGTCCGGTATGTCTTCCGACGACAGCGCGCTACGGTCGGAATCATTCGCACTGCGCAGCTGAAATTTTCCCGCCTTGCGTCGTGAGTTTCGACGGCATCCAGAACCGCGGTCAAAGTTGCTCAGACAGACTTGTTGTCGGGAACCAGCTCGGAGTCCATCCAGAAGGGACGCCTTTTCCAGCTAGGTCAGCACGGGGGTGGGGCCTTTGTTGCAAGAGAATTCGCGTCAACGGTTGTAAAAATCGTGCGTGCCTGCATGAAGTTGATTTTCAAAGACGGCGTCAAAAGAACAACACCGTTGATACCGTTGCAGCCCTCCCAAATTAAGGGGACGTGCATCAAACTGAGAATGCACTGCTGTTTCTTTGCTCCCTCCTCCATAGATAAACAGTGCATGTCCTACACTGTAACATCAACCCTGCTTCCTGCTGCTCGGATCAATCAAGACGCGCAGATCGAGAACCCGGGAAGCAACGCCAGAGGGAGTTGTTCACGTCGGAGACGGGAAGGTACGCTGCTTCAGTTCCTTTTTCATTTTTTTGTGTGTGCCCATGTGGACCATTGGGTTCCCTTTCATGGGCCTCTCAAGCTCTGAGTTGGGTTTTTCTGTATCATTCCGCATTCCTGCAGTCTTCCTGCTCCTTGTCTACCCTAGTTGTCTACCCCTTTTCACGACTTGGTCCCTTCACTTTTGATGTGTATCTTTTCCCCTGGCCCATTGAAACCAATTGGAGAGCAGCAATTTGAAAAAGTATTCCCTTTGGTCTTTTCGTTGGAAGTTACCGAGCTGCCTGTGCTGTTGGCTTTTAGGGGCGGGGAAACGCATCAGCCGTGCATTTTCCTCACATGAAAGACCCCGAATAGAAACGTATGTATGTGAAAGAGGCATAGAGAGGCGTAAAACTTTCCAATCAGTCACCTTCTTCCCCGTTTAGCCTCCACACTTCCCTCATTGCTTCCCTCCTCTTCAACCCCCCGTGTGTCCCTCCCATTCCCCTTCCCCGTCCGTGTCTCTCTGTCGCTCCGTCGGTGTCCGTCTGTCTGTTGTGTACGTGAAAAGAAGCGGCAAGAAGAAAGAAACATACTCTCTGCTCCTCTGACC
>JAHBMJ010005873.1:34514-57856 GCA_018398765.1 Chromera velia | reverse complement strand
GTGCATGAACCCACCGACTTCTCCTCTTCTGCCGTACACGCAGGCGGATCAAAAAGAAAAAGGAACGTCTTTCCACGTAGATACATACCTACATGCACGCACCTGTCTCCTCTCCTCCCCGTCTCCCAGAAGCACAAAATTCCAGAAGGAGAGACGGCACCCAGCGGGCACGCCCCTCCGGAGGAATCTGGCCATGCGACCAGCATCGGGCTGCATGAACGAAAAAAAAAGGGACAGACAGAGAAGGAAGATGAATAAATGAATGAAAAATTCTCGTCATGTTATATATGTATGCAAATCAATTGTTCGATTCGGGTGCAGGCCTACACCATCTTGCGCAGATGAAGAAGCGAGGAGACGAAAAACGCGCGATAGACAGCTTGAATGACAGCTCGAGAAAGAAAAAAAAAAGGTACGCGTGCAACCAATATGGCAAACTCCCCAACCAACCGACCTTCTTCATCATTCGCTTTGCCCTCTCCGTGCGAGCTTGAAGAAATTTTGACTCCGAATCCACTCCTATCTGCACACACACACACACACACACACACACACACACGCACGCACACACACGCGCACACACACACACACACACACACACAGAGAGAGAGAGAGAGAGAGAGAGAGAGAGACGCCATGAAGTGAAGAAAGGAGAGGCGAAGTCTGTCCTCTCCAGCCAAATCTATCGACCAAAGCAAAAGCGAGGGAGGGAAGAGTGGAGGGAGGGCAGGCACAATCTGGGTAGACACACGAAGACCCTTCCGCCCAGAGAGAGACAGAGAGAGACAGAGACAGAATCGCCCATGCAAAGCCTCCATCCAAGCAGACAGACCCCCCCCCATGCACCCCCCCACCCACCTGTGGATATTCAACTCCCAGTTCCCAGTATTTCTTTCGCAGAGTCCACAGGGAATCTGAACAAACAGAGAGACATTTTTATCTGGATATTCCAAACATATCCAAAAACATCCAGTATTTCTTTCGCAGAGTCCACAGGGAATCTGAACAAACAGAGAGACAGACTCTCAAAGATGAGTATGGCAAAAGGAAGTTTATCGATAGTACAACAAGTGATTGTCACTAAAAGAGACACTGGAGCCAAGAAAACACCTACTGACAACACACAAAAGAAACCCCAAAAATGCGAAGAGTAACGAAAGGGGACTACGCGAATGGAGACGGGAATAAATTTGCGTCCCCTTCCAGATAAAACGTATGAAAAGACAACTACAGGATTCCACCCACCTGTGGCAGGAAGAAAAGTTTTGACGAAGAAGTTTGACTGCAAGTAAGCCTGCGAAAATAAACACATACAGAGCTGTATGCACACCCAACCAACTTCACCCAACCGACCGACCGACCTGTCGGGAGCAGCGCCTTCACACAGCACCAAGAAGAGTTCAGCAGAGCGAGATTCTCCCCCCCTTGATTTCGCTTCTGCTTGTCCGCCTCGTTCTCGTTGCTCACCTTATCCTTTTCTTTTCCGTCTCCTCCTTCCTTCTGACTCCCTCCTTTCGCCCTCTCTCCTTCACTCTGATGGGCCCCTTGCTGCTTCTCTCTGTCCTTCCAGCCTCCCCCCCTGACTGCCTTCACGAGGTCAGACACGAGCACCGCACCGCCCCCTTTCTGCACAGGCACAGAAGAAGAACCACCCCCTTTCCCCAAATCCCCTGCCGTCCCCCCTGCCCCCCCTGCCGAGCTACTGGAGCCAGAGGGGGAGGACGGAGGAGGAACAGAGGAAGAAAGCCCGAGGGAGCCAGGCAGACGCACAGACGGGGAGTAGGAGGGCTGGAACGAGAGAGCGGCCTGCAGTGCAGAGGGAGGGATGAAAAGAGGAAAGAAAGAAAGAAAGAAAGAAAGAAAGACGGACAGACAGACAGACAGACAGGCAGGCAGACAGACAAACAGAAAGAAAGAAAGAAAGAAAGAAAGAAAGGAAGAAAAGAAAGAAAGAAAGAAAGAAAGAGGGCAGGCAAAAAAAAAAAGGAACGGAAGCAAAAGCCAAGAGTCGATGAGAAGATGAAAAAAAAGAGAGGCAGAAGAAAGAAGAAAGTGAGTCTGGGTTCACGGACGAATAAAAACATCTCTAAGGATATTCTCAAACAAAGGGAAGATCTTGTGTGAACAAAAAAAAAAACCACAAGAGTTAGACTGGATTCTGCGAAACCAAACAGCAGAGAGAGAAAGAGAAGGAAGGGGAACCCCCCCCGACTTATTGGTTGCATGGGATACACCTAGGCCTCGAGCCCTCCACGCGAGAGGAGAGACAGAAAGCCAGAGAGAGCAAAGGGGGGAGGGAGGAAAAACAATGAAACGAGACGAGACAAAAGACGGACTTGGTAGAGCTCCGGCATTTCCGCAAGGGGCCGTGTCTGCACTTCTTCTGGTTCATTTTCTGGTTGCCTCACTCTGCAATCACACATTCATTCATTTATTTGTTTGTTTGATGCATGTACTGAGCCGTCAGATGAATATATGTGCGTGCGTCACTTATTTGGATGCGTCCATGCGTGCATCATTTATTTGTTTGATGCATGTCCTGAGCCGTCAGATAAATACTAATAGACCTGCGTCATGTGTAAACGTTTTCTCTTTCGCGTCGTTTAGCAAAACCAGTCCCTCTCTCCCTTTCACCTGCCAACATGTTGTATTTATTCTTCTTTCTTCCTGAACTGCCTGAACAAATCCTCCCGACCTGACTGATCCTCCCAAATCGCTCCCCTGACTTTCAAACAGACAATTAAGCAGACACACCCACGCATGCACAGCCAGAAAACTAAGCAGACAAACAGACCTGAGCACAGGTTGCGTCTGCTCCCTGCAGAGAAGTCGCAATTCCTGGAAGGAAGGAAGACAGAAAGAAGAATTCGGTCTGAAAATGAATGAATGAATACAGAGAAGTCGCAATTCCTGGAAGGAAGGAAGACAGAAAGAAGAATTCGGTCTGAAAATGAATGAATGAATGAATGCAGAGAAGTCGCAATTCCTGGAAGGAAGGAAGACAGAAAGAAGAATTCGGTCTGAAAATGAATGAATGAATGAATGCAGAGAAGTCGCAATTCCGGAAAGGAAGACGGAAGAAAGGAAGGGGAAGCAAAAGGAAGGGAGGAAGAAAAAAAAAGCGACAGAAGAAAAGAATGGCCAAGCAGCAAGACACGCTGGAAGGAACTGAAAAGAAACAGAGAAATAAGAGAGAAGACGCAAGGTTCAGAAAGAAGCCAAATCTCAAAAAGTTCGTTCCGTTGTGCCAGGTCCCTCCCTGACAGTTCATGCGTTTACTTTCATACAGAATTCTTTTTCAGCGCTCCCTGAAAAAGAATTCTGTATGAAAGCAAAAACAAAAAGTTCGTTCCGGTGTGCCAGGTCCCTCCCTGACAGACATTCCACCAGCTGAAATAGAAAAAACACAGGAGGAAGACAAACCAACCAAACTGAGGTCACTTAATTCTTCCCTGCCACCTCACTCACTCACTCCAAAGCAGAGAGGAGGACCCTCAGAGGCAGAGGGTTTGCACATTTGAGCTCCCAAACGACCACACACCCCTCCCCTTTCTTTCTAACACGAACCTTCCGCAGCCGCGCTGCCCACTTCGACCTCGCATCGATCAGCCCTGCGTGGGCATCAAAGGACCCTGCAGGCAGGCAGGCAGGCGGATCCATCTGGATTGCTGATCGATCGATGATGCGTAGACCGACGGACGGACGGACGGACGGACGGAGTCACAGAGGGCCCGGGGGAGGGGGGGAAAGGGTTGAGGGAGAGGAAGAAAAGGGACACAAAGAGAAAGGCAGAGAGAGGGTAACTGAAGGGCTGATCGAGTGTGAGGACTGATGCCAAGACACTGGAGTGCTTGATGCGGGGCGACAGGACGTCAAAGCAGAACAGGGAAATGAGAGAACGGAGAAGGGAAAAGGAAATACAAATTTGAGAAAAAACACTTCCACCCCTACCTGCACTCCCAGATACCCACTCACCCGTTTTGGGTTGTTGGAACACTGACTCAGGTATGCCGAGTGAACCTGCAGGCAGAGGGATAGACGGACGGGCAAATGAACGAACGGACAGGGACGTAAACAGGGATACGTGGACGCACGGCCCTCCGAAGTCGTATTTTCTTTATACCCTTTTCTCTCCACAAAAGGCTGCGTAGATAGACTTCCTTGCCTCCTGTTTTTCTTGCATTCCTCCGTCCTGCCTTGCTTCATTCTGTCTGCCATTCCTTCTTTGTTTGGTTTTTTCAGTCCCTCTGCCGTTTCTTCGTTCGGTCCCTACTTCCTTCTCCCTCTTTTCCTTTCTCTCTGCCATTCTTGACCCCCCACACACACATTCCCTCTACCCACCTTGAGGGCCTCCCAGACAGAGACGGGCTTTGCGCCTGAGTTTGAGTCCCTCTGTGCCGAGGTAAAACCGGTACGCCGCGCTTTTTATGTGGTTGGCGAATTCCTCTCTCTGCACAACTCCGTTGACCGCCTCCAACAACCGTGCTTGCTCTTGCGCATCTGCCTCCGCGCTCTCGGCCTTCCCTCTCTGTTGTCTCTCTGGCTTGTCCTTCTCCTTTTCCAAGTGTGTTGCCAAGTCGATGGCCGAGCGTTTGCATTCAAGAAAGACTGGATCGCCCTTCAACACGCCGTCCACAAAAAAGTCAACAAGGTCGTCAGCGAGAGGAAGTAGACCGCACGACATTGCTGAAGTGCGTGGATTCACGGGTGAACAGAAAGAAAAGGAAGGAAAAGATTCAATCTACATATATACCTCGGTGGAGAGTCCGAATTTAAGGATCTGTCTGTTCTCTCAGAAAGTCTTGAGGATAAACATTCTGGCGACGGGTCATGCAATAAGATCAATCAGGCAGCAGCTAGTTATCGAGTATGTCAGCCTTTGTCCGAAGTCGGCTGATCGAGACTCTCATAGTCTCTCACATGTGAAGACAACCATGCATTGAAGCAAGGTGCATGGCAGCAAGCAACACAAAGCAACACGATCCGCGCGACGAGGGGATCATGTGGCCCGCGGCGGCGCGTGGGGCTCCTAAAACCTAGCTAGCTGGTACGCGTTGGGCCGACTCCGCGAACTCCCGCGCCGCCACGCGTTCATGCACTGCAACATTCATGCAGATTTGCCTGACCTTCGATTCAGGCTTCGAATTCTGCGTGCAGAAATCATTGCAGATCGACTTCAATATGCTCAGCACGTGAGTTGCCAAAACGTACTGGACGCTTATATAGTGAGGACAAAACCTGTCAATGATTCTACAGCACATGTCTTTACCTGGCATCAACAGAATCTGGTGGGATGTGTAATTTTTGTTCTTTCATTTTCGATGCAGGCAGCTGTTCGTCTCCTTGAGTGTACGGCTGCTGAACAACACCATACACTTTCAACCCAGCAAAATTTTCCGGCCCAAACTCTCAGAAGATCTCTGCACATACCGGCCATTCAATTATCATGCGCTCCCTTTCTTTTATTCCGCTGGGGGTGCTTTACATGAGCATCCTGCTCTCGCAAGCCTCCTCCGACAACGGTGCATTCGAGTTCGACTTGAAGGGCTTGGGCACTCTGTTCGAGGGTCTCTCTGGAGAAGAAGGAGAGGTGGCAGAGAGGGCGAAGGGGGCGATGAGGAAGCAGGTAGCGTTGGAGATCCGAAAAGAGTTCCCGACCTCCTACGGGGCTGTGGAGGAATACTTCGCTGTGAGAGACCGCGTGAAGGAGATACAGAAGCTCGGCAAGTACTTGCCAGAGTGGACCAATGAGTTCAGGCAACAGCTCCCGCCCTTCCTGGAAGCTTACCCGCCAAAGTACGTACACGTATGCGTACGTGTCTTCAGATGCACTCTACTTGCACGAAAGACATCCGTGTAAATTGAGGCGTAGTTGTCACACCATCTGCACACATGAGCATGCATGTACAGGGCAACAGCCCCAGAGCCCCACCACACGCATGGCAAACAGTCTACAACACACGCTAACGATTCACACACTGCCGAAAGAACGGCTTCCTCCCCCTTCTCCTGTGTACGTGCAGATACATCGATAAGGACACCCCTGCGTATACATACTGTATGAAGATAAGTGCATGTATGCATCATTCTGTCTGAAAACAAATGTATGCATCATTCTGTATGAAAATAAATGTATATACGTGCAGATACATTGACAAGGACACCCCAGCGTACATGGCCCGGAGGGACGTGAGGGAGCACTGGGACCCTCTCCAAAGGTTTGCCCCTCTATCCCTGAAGGGCAAACTCTCCGGGGGGGGTGGGGACATTGACGGCGACATTTGGTACGCCTACGGGGACATTCTTCTTGCGGACTTTGCGCTCGTCAACGCACGCACGCACCAAATGATCATCTACAACCTGCTCAGTCTCCCGACTGTTCACCCAATCGGACCCATCGTTCATGTGGGGGCAATGGATGACGGGAAGACGTTCCACATCGCTGCAGGGGGACCGCTACAGGTTAGTGAGTGAGTGTGCATACAGACAAAATACATACCTACATACATACATACATATATACATACATAGATACATACATACATACATACATATGAAAACGTTCATGTGGGGGCAATGGATGACGGGAAGACATTCCACATCGCTGCAGGGGGACCGCTACAGGTTAGTGAATATTTTGTGTCAAGAGGTGGGTATGCAAACAAATTCTGTCAGGGAGTAGCAGGATTGGACCAAAACTTTTCTTCGAGACAATTGTCCTCTTTTTACCATCTGTTCTGGTAGGCCTCTCCGAACACTTTCCTTTCCTTCCCTTCCCTTCGAAGACAACCAACGCATCTTGGCCATCCCAACCGATGACTGCCGTCCGCCCAAATCTGCCTGCAGGTGCCGTGCAGTCTGATGATCATTGAGGTCTCCGAGGTAAACTGTGCATACATAGATAGAATACATAGAATACAAAGTACATACGTACATATGAAAACGAAAAAATCTGCAGGTGCCGTGCAGTCTGATGATAATTGAGGTCTCCGAGGTGGACTGGGAGAAGGAGACGGCGGACGTGAAGCTGGTCGAGGAGATCTTGATCGTGCCCAAGTCAGACTATGTCTTCAAACTGCCAGAGGAAGTCGACGGGGGACAGAACGTCAGTCAACCGCCAGACGGTGCATGTATATGTCTTACTCTTCTATAGTCCAATCTCACTCTCAGCGCGTTACGTTTTTGGGAAGCCGAATCGCCAGAATTGACAAAACACAAAGTTTGTGTGCGCTTCTATACTCGGTTCGTCCGCGTACTACGTTGTCCGAAATTCTTCGGCGCGCGATGCGCGCCCACTCTCGTGTATACGTATATGTACATGTGTATAGACATGTTAGCGTCCGTACGTCTGTGTGTGTGTGTGTGTGTGTGTGTGTACACTCACGCTTTGTCCGCCTGCATGGGTTTGCAAAGAGGTGTATGGGAAAAGAAAGAAAAAGAGCTCCTCGACCGGGTCAATGAACCTCGACCTGCATGCAAATTAATTGTCTGTATGCATGCTTCACTTAATTCGCTTAATTTCTCTCTCTACATTCCTGCCTGCCCCCAGCTCCCCGATCGATTTCTGTCATGTCGCTGTCTGTTGGCAGAATTAAATGCGGCGAGCACTTCGCCTGTCGACCTTTCTGTTTCCTCTGATTCATCCTGTAGAGCCCCCTGAGGATCCCTCCCTCCCTCACTCTCTTCTTCCGTCTGTCTCCCTCTCTCCCTCCCTGCCTGCAAGCAGGTCGGGTTCTTCACTCCGATGATCACGATGGCCCAGACGCAGCTGCACGCACCCACCCTGGTCGGGAACTTTAAACGAGACGGACACCTCAATGGCCTGCGGTGGGTCGTCTGAATTCATGGAGACCTGTGTGTGTGTGTGTGTGTGTGTGTGTCTGTCTGTTCTGTCCTTGATGTGTTTCCTTTCCTGTATGACCGATTGTCTGCGTGTGCATAGGCTTCTTTGCGCATGTCTGCTCTTTCGTTAGAAAGACGAGACGGGGTGATTGGCAGTCTCTAGCTGTGAAACACACTGCATGTTTTTTTGAGTGTCCTCGAAAGACCGAAAGACGAAGATAGATCGTGAACATATGTATACCCCCAACCATCTATACATGCATGTACAGGTGGGTGTGCTGTCTGTCTGTCTGTCTGTCTGTCTGTCTGTCTAAAACAAAACAGAAGGAAAATTCACAGTCCCATGCGTGTATTGCTTGTACAGTTGGGTGTACTGGAACGTCTACTCGGACGACCGCATTCTCCTCATCGACCCCCGCACAAACAAGAAGACGAACACCTTCGCCTTCCCCGGGGTGTCCGACCAGCTCCACGGCATATGGACGAACCCCTCTGGCAACCTCGCCTTCTCTGCCCCCACTTACCCAGATGGGACCATGCAGGTAAGTAAGCAAGTAAGTAAGTAAGTTAGTAAGGAAGGAAGGAAGGAAATGCAATGAGAGAGAGAGAAACAGAGAAAAAGGAAAGAAAAAAGAAGTAACGATACTTCACTGCAAAGATACGGAAGTGGGTAGAGAAAATGAGCAGACAATCAGAAGACAAACCGTGAGAGAGACAGATTTCTTACAATGGCTACGTATATAGACACTACGCTTCTGAGCACACCTGAATCAATTCTGTGCCCCCCGCCCCCCCCGCGTGCATGCAGTTGTTTGAGGTCGATCTGGAGACGGGAGATCTGACCTTCAAGCGAACTTTCTACTACGGCACGCGAGAGAGGAGGTCGGTCTGCAGTCCTTTCTCTTGGACTTTTCAATGCTCACTACACGAAAGGAGTTTTGCATGTCATGCATGGCTTTCTCGGAATGCCCTGTTGTGACTGTGCACATATACAATGCGCTGCTTTGTGGCATGCATGGATGCATTCCTGGATGCAGGGGTCTGTTGGGAGGCCCCGTTGTGACCTGGATCGACGACCGTTGGGCCCTCGGGGGGAGTGCCCAGTACCTCCTGCACGCGAGTTCCCCTGAGGAGGTGGAAGAACTGATTCCCCCCGGGATGTGGTTGTTCGACAGCTGGTCGGAGACGGGGGAGGGCATCCAGATCGCAGAGTGGTGTGGGGGTCCGCTGGACGGCTCCGAGTTTCCTGCAGAGACGCAGTGCGAAGGTAAGTAAGGGGTTTCCTTGTGGAATTTTCCCGAGCTTCTTTGTGATCTACCCGTCCTTCCATTCTGCCTTCTTTCTTTTTGTGTGTCAATCTGAAATCTCTGTGGGGATCCACGCAATGCTCCTAACTGTGTTGTTCACTCAGGATTCTTTTCGGCTGGTTTCACGTTTGTCTGTGGACATGCATGCAAATTCAGTGAGAAGAGGGGCGGCTCGGAACGCAGAGTGTGTGCCTGGCAAAGCTCTTCTCTTTCTGGTTTCTTTGACAACTCGTGTGCATGACTGCTTGCTTCCGTTCTTCCTGCCTTCCTACCTGTCGACCTGGCTCAATCAATCACGTCCATGTTCTCCTTCCATCTCTCTCGGCATGCAGGTATCATCGCCGGATTCAACCAGGCAGAGCTTGTGTACCACCCCTCGACCGACCAGCTCTTCCTTGTGGTGGCAGAGGAGGACGGGTGGACCAAGGCGATCGCGTGGATATCAGAGGAGGGGGACGCAGACTGTGAGGACGAAGTGGAGGAGGAAAGAGAGAAGGGAGACAGGGGGTTTATGGGGGAGGTGCGGGACTGCAAGAGCAACAAGAAGAGAAGGAAAGGGAGCTACGCGGTGTGGGAGGTCCCGTTGAACGTCTCTCTGTCGACGAACAACGGAGTCAGCCCTGTGGAAGGCAACGACCCTTTTTATTCATTTACCAATTTGCGGTTTGTGAAGAGATTCTGGGCGGGTTCGGACGGGTATCCAGAGAATTGGCACTCATCCCATTTGATGACGTTGATCGATACAGGAGTGGATCTGGGTTCAAATGGAGATGCAGAGAAGAAGAAGGGGGGGGTCAAGAACCCGTTCGATGGCGTGTTGGGTGATTTTGAGAAGGCGTGGAACGAAAAGCTGGAGACGGAGAAGGGGGCAGAGAGCCCGCAGACACTGGAGGAGAACTCGTCGGAGGTCCTCCTGGTCATCGAGAGCGTCCTCAGCGCAAGTCAGTCAGTCAGTGAGTCAGTCAGTCAGTAAGTCAGCTGGACAGGCAGGCAGACTAGGCACACAGGCGAACAGCTAGGCAGACAGAGAGACAGAGAGACAGACACTCAAGCAAGCCGGAAGGCATGCAGGCAGGAAAGTCTGCATGCCAGCTGCATGGTCGGCAGTCAGTGACATGGTCATGCAGAAAGTCAGTCAGACGGATATTCCCTTTCTCCATTTATTCATGCGTCTTCATGCTAATGCTTTGACTTTGCCTGCATGCATGCAGTCATTTTGGAGATCGACCCCGAGACCTTCTCTCTGGTGGCCTACTCAGACGAGATCGAGAGCGGCTTCCTGATGCCCCACTCTCTGCAGACGGATTGGAGACGGAAGCAACAGTCTTGGAACACCTGGCTGGGCTGCTGGCCGCAGAGCAAGTGTCCCTCTGTCATGAACGGGACATCATGATGATGAGCTGCATGCTGCAGTGACTGACTACGCCTCGATGGATGAGAATTAAGAAGGAATTAATTAAGTACGTTGTGAGCAATGTGGATCGAGGGATGCAGTGCATGAGTGTGTTACACCAGCTGCATTCGTTTAATGAGAGTTTTTTTTTAATGTGCAAAGATGTCGGACGATCAAGATTGATGGAGTATTCGCTAGAGTGTGTTGATTCTACGTGGTATAACTTAGTAATAATAACTAGCATGGTAACTTTACATTGGTATATTAAAATTTATATTTACATTGCTAGTTACGCTGAAGTACGTGTATACACTCTCTGCTATAGGATTCAGAAAAGGTATACCTGAGAAAACATGTGTCACGAAAAGTGTACTTAGTATACCTTATTTGCATCTGGTCCATGATCTGGAACACCGAACACGGACTTCGAACACCTCATGCACCCTAGATAGCGGGAAAGCCTAGTGCGGAGCGTATCAATCAATCAATCAATCAAATAATCAAACAGTAGAAAAGGTTTTTAGAACACAAGTGTTTTTAGGTCAAAAGAGACACCTAGAGAAACACCTGATTTGGTACTTAATTTCAGGTCCCTCCTTCCCAGGCGAATGGCACCAGCACCTGATACATCTTTTTCTCAATATATCTCAATACTACTCCCTATCGTTTATAGGGGCAACCTCTATAAAACAAAACGGTGACAACTAGTGATCTATACTACTAGGTCTTATAGTGCACCAATAAATCACTTATCAGTTACTATTTAAAATGCTATGCTATATGCTAGACTATGCTAGTCTATGCAAACTAGCTTTAAATTATTAATCTTATTTAAAATCCAGTTTAAAATTAACTGATTGATAGTATAATCGATTGATTACCACGTAAACGGTAAACAGTTTGCGGGCCAAATTGCAGCACAGGTCTTTTAGCTTGTGTGGGCCGGCCAGGAAGGTCTGACGCGTATATATGCGCTTTTCTTTGACACCGCACGTCGAACGCTCGGCATTGGGGCAAGACTCCTGCGGCCAATCCTCCAGACATTAATCCTACCCTATCCTAACCTTAACTCCTTACAAAGGTCAAAACAAAAGTTTTAGGACAAAAGTTAACTTGAAATATTAGAAAAACTAGTAGAAAAATGATAGAAATTTCAATTTTCAATGTAAGGCACGGCACCGGGCATGCAACGATTGCTAGAACGATCGACTCATACAGCGATCTAGACAACGATCGACAGGCGACGACAGCGGCCGGCCAGCCTATGCATACCATATGCAACGATCGATTCATATACAACGTCTCACACGAGCATCTCAGACATGAGTGACCGAAGACGGACATGCAGGCGGAAAGGACTGTTCTGTCTCGCATGCTGTTCGATCAGAATCTCTCAGGTTGCTTCTGTGATGCACAGGCACGCCATGATTCCGTTTGAACACCGATCGAGAAAGACACGTTCAAAGATGGCCAACAAAGGCATGCAGACAAACGATCAAACGGCAGGCTGAGCGAGTGAATTGCGATACAAACAACACGCGCGCATGATCGAGAGCTCATGCAGTCAGTCATCCAGTCAACCAGCCAGGCATCCGAACATCGGAGACGTTCTTGCAAGGACTCCCACGCGATCTCGAAGAAAGGGGGGGGATGCAGACGGAGACCTTCTTGCAAGGACTCCCACGCGATCTCGAAGAAAGGGGGGGGATGCACACGGAGACGTTCTTGCAAGGACTCCCGCGCGATCTCGAAGAAAGGGGGGGGATGCACACGGAGACCTTCTTGCAAGGACTCCCACGCAATCTCGAAGAAAGGGGGGGGATGCACACGGAGACCTTCTTGCAAGGACTCCCACGCGATCTCGAAGAAAGGCGGGGGATGCACACGGAGACCTTCTTGCAAGGACTCCCACGCGATCTCGAAGAAAGGGGGGGGATGCACACGGAGACCTTCTTGCAAGGACTCCCACGCGATCTCGAAGAAAGGGGGGGGATGCACACGGAGACGTTCTTGCAAGGACTGCCGCGCGATCTCGAAGAAAGGGGGGGGATGCACACGGAGACCTTCTTGCAAGGACTGCCGCGCGATCTCGAAGAAAGGGGGGGGATGCACACGGAGACCTTCTTGCAAGGACTCCCACGCGATCTCGAAGAAAGGGGGGGGATGCACACGGAGACGTTCTTGCAAGGACTCCCACGCTCTCGAAGAAAGGGGGGGGATGCAGATGGAGACGTTCTTGCAAGGACTCCCACGCAATCTCGAAGAAAAGGGGGGGATGCAGACGGAGACCTTCTTGCAAGGACTCCCACGCGATCTCGAAGAAAGGGGGGGGATGCACACCGAGACGTTCTTGCAAGGACTCCCACGCGATCTCGAAGAAAGAAATGTGCAGGGCAATCGCGATGACGACGAAGAAGAGAGGGGGGGGCGGACGATGAAGAAGAGAGCTCGGCTCTCCTGCTGCAAGCAAGAGAGGCAAAGAAGAGGGAAACGTTTGAAGCAAAGAAAGAGGCAGACTGCAGAGCGATCGAACGATTCAGAGAGAGGCAAAAAGAGAAAATGAGAAGGATGAAAACAGAGACGCCACAGGCATGCAGAGAAAGAGAAGATGGATTGAAACGCAAAGACAGTGAGAGAGAGAGAGAGAGAGAGAGAGAGAGAGAGCAAGGCCCACAGGCATGCACCCAACAGACCGACGCACCTTCTTGTCCTGTCAAGAAACAGGCATGCAGGCAAGGAGACAGTCAGCTAAGAAGGAGACAGACAGCCAAGAAGGAGACAGGCAGGCAAGCTGCACACTCTTGGTTGCCTCAACAAAATAATGTTTGAGGAGGCGTAAGCCCCTTCACCACGTCACGGTGGTGTGCATCGAAGGGTTTTTTTGGGGGGGGGGTTGATTTTTTGATTTTTTTTTGTTTTTTTGGTTTTTTTGTATTGCACTCAGAGGAGAGAATTGAATTGACTCGTCCATCTGATGCCAAGATTGAAAGAAAAAGAGTCAGTAAGTCACTCTGAGAAAACTGAAGAGGAGGAAGCTGCAGTTGCTGCAGTTGCTCAGAAAGAAGAGAGAGAGAATCAATCATCCTTTGCCCATATCTGGCGTCTTTGTCCAGGGCCCTTTTCTTTCTTTTTTGCCCGCGGCCTTTCTGGGCTTTCTTCAAGGTTTCTTTTCTCTTTTTCCTTTCTCTCTCGATCTGCTCTTTTCTTTTTTTTCTGCCCCTTTTTTTCACGCGCTTGCCGTTTTGTGAATTTGTCTTTGTTTCTTTTCTTTTGTTGCGCTTTTTTTTTTTTTCGTCTTTCCTGTGTGCTTTCTAACCAGAGATTCGCTTCTTGTTGCCTTTCCGTCCTCCAGATTTCCGTCCTCACCCAAAGGGGTCAGACATCCATCCTTCGACATCCAGGTTTTTCGCTTTCTCTTTCCCCGCCCTTCTGCCTTCCTCACTCACGCATCACCCAAAGGGTTAAGCAGAGAGTAAAAAAAAAAGAACATCCAGGCTCAATCCACACTGCCAACAAACTCAAGTCTGTCCTTCCAGAGAAGCACACAGACAAGAGCTGCCTCTTTACTCCAAAGGAATCAAAGAGACCGCCCCACCCCAACAAAGGATCGTACCTGTTAGACCGCAAAACGGGCCAACCGGCCGACTTACTGACCCCAAAGGGATTCAGTAAGGCCCCGTGCATGGAATGAAGAGTGTCAGCAGCCTGCAACCAACATACGAGCACACAGAGGGGTCAGTTTTCGCTTTTCTTTTTTTTTGAGCCAGAGAGAGGTTTGAGGGCAAGAACGGGCGGATGAGACCCTAACTCCCTTTCTCAGGGCAGCAACGCGCTACCCTGCCTCTTCAGTGGACGAAGTATCCCTCGTTCTCTTGGCCGAAGAGGCACCAGAAGTCCTCATCGGCAACAGGAGCAGGAGGAGGAGGAGGGGACGGAGGGGACGGAACTCTATACAAGTCCTTCAGGGGACGAGGAACCCCGTCCACCTCCTCCGGCATGTCAGAATAAATTATATCTGCCGCCGGAATCGACGCGCAGAAGCGAAGGGGGAGACCAGGGAGGGAAGCGTTGATGGTGCGGGGGGCGGTGGTGGAGGGAGGAGGACCGGTGAGGTCGTGGACGGTGAGGGAACTCACCACGGACTCGGCTTCCTGGACCCGCCCCTGAGAAAGGAGCGAGTCGTGGGTCGCCTGAGCCACGTGGGAGGCGTAGCGGGGGTGGCGGGAGTGGCGGATCACCTGCACCTCATTTTCGTCCAGTGCAGGGACCTGGCAGTTTTTGAAGAGATTTGCAAAGAAGGAGCGCATTTTCGAGGATTGATCGAGAATTGTGTTGCTTCGTATCCGAGATGAGAAGATATTCTCAGGTGCTTCGATCAGCAGACTCAGAATCAGCAGATCAAATGGGCTGAATGAGAGTTCAGGTTGCTGTTGTGAACTCAAGTTTCTTAGGTGGGTGAACATGGGTGAACTGAAGTTGTTGTTTTCGATGGCGTAAATCATTTTTTTCTCGCGGCCGCATTTTTTTCCCGTTTAGGGCCCCCGTTTAGGGCCCTTTGGAAATATAGCGGCAACTCCCATGTGTAAAATGTGCGTCGGAACTGTGAAAAAATAGTCTGGCCATCCCAGGAACTCACTCGCCATGTTTTTGACATTTTTTGACGAAGCACACCGTGGCCCCGCAAAATGTCCCGGAAAGCGAATTTGGAATTTCTGGAAAAGTTGTGCGCAAAAAAAAAAAAGCAGGGAAAAACACGGCCCCGCATGGCAGATTCTGTGCAGAAATGTAATTTTGTTTTTCCACTGATGGCAGCTCCGCAACTCAACAAATATGCTATGGTGGGACAATCAATTATTTAGTTACTTGGCCCATGCACTCTCATGCAACTGTATAGGACGAGTGCTTTGTTGCGACTTGAGTTTTTGGACATTTTTTGGCACTTAATTCACAGCTTCAGTTTCTGTCTGGTCACATTTTTTTCGAAAAATAGATGGAAAACCAGGAACAACTCATGCATGCACGGATATTTATATCCACGACAATTCGATCAGCATGATCGGGGAAGCGGATCGAGAAAAGAGACGCCGGGCATAGCCCGGGCTAGCTTTTGAGTGCATGCTCTGTTCCTCTCTGACCGCCTCAGTGCGTCAATAGTGCGTCAGTGCGTGCGTTTGTGCATGTGACGTCGTGAAGGCTCTATTGTAGTCTGAGCTGGACCCTTTGGTTTCTCTTTGAATTAAATTGCACACTCATCTGGAGACGCACGCGATTCCTCGAGAGGAACTTTGTGAACGAGCGAAGACACGGGACCAGCCGGACGTTCTTCGCAATCAGCGTCCTCCGCCGCTGGAGAGAAGCACAAAAAAAAGTCAGTTTGCTGCTGATCACACTCAGAGAGATGCCAGAAGAAACTATTGCCCGACTTCGTTTGTTTGGAATCCTGGATCGTGTGCTTGTGTAGTCTTCAATCTGTTCGAGTCAGATTCCTTCCCTTTTTTGTGTTCGATTGATCGAACGAGTGCATTTGAAGCAGTCAATCTCTCGGCTTTCGTGCTTGCAAGGGAGTCCTCCTTTCTTCTTTCTTCCTTGGGTGTCCTCCCTTCCTGCCCTCCTTATTTCCTTCGTTCCTTGCTTCCGTGCGTGTGGACAGGCGTTCTATTCCTTTCCGTTATCATGCCTTTCAGCTTTCCATGCGGTTGATCGATGGTGTCTTTCTTCTCTCATTTAAATTATGCAGGCAGCCGGGCAGAGAGACGCCCCCCCTATCTGTCCTGTTCATGATCCATCCATTGATCGGTCAATCGATCGATGCACAGCAGCCAGTCTCCCTCAGCGGAGCCGCAGGGCAGCAGCCATCCCCCTCCTCCTGCCGGTCAGTGACTGACAGTCAATCAGGCAGTCAGTCAGTGAGTTGGTGAGTCAGTGAGCCACTCAGTCTTTCGGCTGATTGACTGACCGACACACTGACTCACTTACTCACTCAAGTCAGTCAGTCAGTCAGTGTTTGAGTCAGTGTATCAGTCAGCAAGTCAGTCACTGTGTGAGTCTGTATGTCTGTGAGTCAGTCAGCCAGTCAGTAAGTGTGTCTGTGAGTCTGTGTATCAGTCACTTAGCCAGTCAGGCTTAGTCAGTCAGTGAGTCAGTCAGTCTGTGTGTCTGTCAATCAGTCAGTCAGTCAGTGTGTCATTCAGTCAGTTTTTCAGTCAGTGAGCCAGTGAGTGAGTCAGAGGGTTCTGCAGTGGTTGCTGATTGCGTGTGCGTGGTGCAGAGTGGGCTCTGTCGAACGAGACGAAGAAACGGCACGTCCATGAGAATACTTCTTCGTATTCGATCGAGGATGAGCTCAAGAAAGTGCGGGAGGAGAAGGAGGAGGTCAAGAAGGGGGAGGGCCATTGGGCGAGCGCCACACCCGAGCAGAGGGTGCTCCAGGACATGGAGCTGACGAAGAAAGAGAACTTCCTTCTCGCCCAGCTGCCGCAGCAGGAGACCTCCTCGACGACGACACAGCGACCTGCTTCTTCTTTTTCTTCTTTGTCGAGGCGCGTGAAGGTGAGGGGGTGGGTGCACGGGTGGGTATGCACGCGCACGATTGATTGATCAATTGAGTGCATGTGGGGAGTCGGGCAAGCATCTAGCAAGTCGCAAAATGATCGGGCAAGGCGTAGTGATCACCCATCGATCGGCCTTACTTAAGGATCGGATCCATCGCTGTCTGTCTGATGTCTCTCTGTCTGTCTGTCTGTCTGTTCAAAGAAGAAAACAGAAGAGAATGAAGGGAAGGCTCTGTTTGTTCGTCTGTGTCTGTCTGTCTGTGTCTGCTTGTTTGTGTGTCTGTCTGTCTGTCTGCCTGTCTGTCCGAAAGAAAGGAAGCGATTCGGAAAAAGTGAAGTGAAGAAAAGACGATATAGTCTGTTCATGAAGAAAAGAAGGGAGAAGAAGAAACATATAGTCTGTCTGATGTCTCTCTCTCTCTCTCTCTCTCTCTCTGTCTCTCTGTCTGTCTGTCTGTCTGGACCCGAACCCTCCCCTCCCCGATCCCTCCCTTCCCTCTTCTTCTTCCTCCTCTTCGTCGTCCTCCTCCTCCTCCTCAGCTATAGCAGCAGCATTGCCGAATCCTCCGGCTCCCTCCGAAGACCCTCCCCCTGAAGCCCCACGATTATCGCAACCCCCCTGGAGAAGGTCGTCACCAGGAAAATCAAGAAGGCTGCACCGAACAGAAGAGAACGAGCCAGAGCCAAATGCAGCCGCCGCCCCCGATCCCATGCCAGCCCCCGTCTCCGCCCCAGCCGCAGCACCCAATTCCGCTTCGGCTTCTGCTTCTGCTTCTAGCGACATCCCCCACCGAGCTTCCACGCATGACCAAGAGCATCAAAACCCGTCCCCTTCAGAACAGGAATCCTGAGAGAGAGAAGAGGTTCTGGAGAAGGTTTTCGGCCCCACCAGCACCGTCGCTCTTTCGGTATGGGACTTTGAGAGTTTCGTTACCGCCGAAAGAGTCCTTCCGCAAGATACGAAGACACAGCATCAGAAGAATCCCCCTCCGCAGGGACGCCCCCCCACCCCCCCACCCCTGTCTAAAGACCATGACGGTGCCGGTCCCCGCGTGCAGTTCTGTTTCTTTTTTTCTTTTTTTGTTTTTTGTTTTTTGAATTTTTTTGTCTTGTCTTCTTATCTTCTCTTTCTTGTCTTGAGTGGAAGCAGCAGAGGAGTAGCGTGTGAAACCAGTGATCACGTGAAAGTCTGTCGGGAGGTGGAGAGGCAAGGGGCGCTTAACTCTCACCTTTCGGGCCCCCTGCCCACGTTGTTTGATTGTTGGTGCTGTTCTTTTGTCTTTGTTCTTTCTTTCTTTTTGTCTGTTGTGTTCATAAAGAAAAGGAGGGAGAAGAAGAAGAAACATATAGTCTGTCTGAAGAAATAGAGGGAAAAGAAGAAACATATAGTCTGCTTGGATTCCTGATTGAACACCCATGCTGACGAGTACTCATTCAAATTCGATGCGCACACGCCTGCCTGCCTGCCTGCCTGCCTGCTCACCTGCAGGCGCCCCCTCCGCAGAAACAGAATGGCGGCGTGGGGGCTATTACAGAAGGAATCAAAATGCTCAAGTTAGAGGAGAAGGACAATAAGGAGAACACGAAGGTCGGTCGGTCAAGGTGAGAGAGAGAGAGAGAGAGAGATATTCACGCAGGATCGAAGGAGCACGGCCGAGTGCATGGAGATAGAGAGAGCAGACACCAATACAGAGAAATAAAAAAATAAATAAAAGCGATACAGACAGAAAGATGATACAGAGACTGATGAGAGAGGAGCACGGCCAAGTGCATGGAGATAGAGAGAGCAAAGGAATGCGAGGCGGGACACAGAAAGAAAAAATAAACCTCTGTCTGCCTGCACTTGATTGAGAGCATGCGTTTACTTTCATACAGAATTCTTTTTCTCTGTATGAAAAAAAAAAATGAATAAACCTCTGTCTGCCTGCACTTGATTGAGAGCATGCATGTTTTGAACCGTTCTTCCTTCCTTCATGCTTGCAGACAGCCTCATCATCATCTTCAGTGACGGCGTCCCAGCCGCCCCCCCCCAAAGCTTCTTTGAAAGTCTCAGCGCAGAAGCCGCCGTTGCCTTTGGGCAGAAACAAGTGCGTGCGTCAATTTTTTCGATCATTCATCCAATCAACCATACACTTCAGCAGTCAGTCAGTCAGTCAGGAAAACCTATGCATGGGTCTGGAACTCCAAAACTCGTCATTCGAGATTTAAGCAATTCATTCATTCATTCACTCACTCACTCACTCAAACATTCGCCTGTCAGTGTATCATTCAATTAGTCAGTCATGTCTGCCTCTTCTCTGCCTCCATGCAGTCGATCGATGCATCCATCCATCCATCCATCAGTCAGCTGATCGATCGCTCAACCAGCGTATGAACGAACCAGTCAGTGAGTCGATCAGTAAATCCATCGATCAATGAGTGGGTCTCGTTACCGCCCTCAGAATGAATGAATGAATGCCTTCTCTCTCTCTCTCTCTCTCTCTCTGTGTGTGTGTGTGTGTGTGTGTGTCTGAGTGTGTCATATGGCTTGCTCGATCGTCCTGTTGTTCCCTCTCCCCCTCCCCTCCTTTTCCCCTCCTTCTCCCCTCCTTCTCCCCTCCTTCTGCCCCCCTCTGCCCCCCCTTTCCGTCTCCCTCTCCCTCTCCTCCCTCTATGCAATCTTGTGTGTGTCCCTGTGTATCCCTGTGTGTGTGTGTGTGTGTGTGTGTGTGTGTGTGTCCGTGTGTGTATCCATGCATGCATATGTGCGTGTCGGTGCAGCCTGAATACGGGGCTGCCTGCCCTTCAGCGAGCGAAGCAGGCGGCACATTCGAAGGTGAAGAAGTGTTGGTCTTCCCCAAGTGGCGCTTCTGCGAGCTCTGCTGGGGCAACAGCAGGAAGAGGAGGAGGAGCAGTCTCCTATTCCTCCCCGCTAGAGGGGCAACTTGGGCAAGGGCAAGGGAAAGGGGAGGGGGGGCGAGGAGGCGCAGGAAGGAAGAGGGCGGAAGGGAAAGGAGGAATGCGACCGCCGCCCATCCGCACAAATCCAGAAGATGTCTCAGAGTTAGTCAGTCAGAATGAATGAGTGAGTGAGTGAGTGAGTGGGTGATTGGGGGAGTCAATGTGGTACATGAGCATGAGGGTTGATCGATTATCCAGTCAATCAATCAGTTGCGCGATCGATCTCTGAGGACCCTCTTTCCCAGCCATACATGCTTTTGCTGTGCACGTCCCCTCTCTCCTCATATCTAGTTTGTCGATGAGCTGCACGTGTTTTCTCTTCTCTGCTGACTCTCTGCTCAATTATCCGCGCCGCTCCCCCAATTATGTCTCTCTCGTACTCTGTCTGTCCGGCTATCTGTCTGTCTGTCAGGAAGAAGAACAAAAAGAAAAAAGAAGAAGTCTGTCTGTCAGGAAGAAGAACAAAAAGAAAAAAGAAGAATATACCCACCAGTCTGTCAGTATAGTTTTTCTCTGTGTGTAGAACGGAAGAGAAAAAGAAAAGAAAAGAAAAGAAAGGAACGATGACGTCTGTCGACATCTGTTTGCCTGTCTGTCGAGATTCAAGAAGGTGATACAGGCGGGCCTGTATGTCCGTTGACGTTTCACTGTATTCGAAAGAACTTTCTCTTCAATCACTCCCTCCCTGCACGTCACCACAAACGAACGAACGAGCAAATGAATAAGGAAGGCAACCAAAAGGGCTGGCTCCATAACAATTGATCGTCTCTTTCCCTTCCTTTCCTTTCACCAACGACATGCCTCGATCGCTTCTTCGAGCATGCAGGAAGGCGTCGAACCGAAGTGCGGGAGGGAGAACGGGGGGGTCAAAGAGGTCTTTCTCAGAGGCCTCATCTCACTCGGCTGGCCAGTCGGTCAGTCGGTCCGCATTATTCTTTCGTGTGTGCGCGCGCGCGCGCGTGTGTGTGTGTGTGCGTATGCATTGATTCATTCTTGTGAAGGGGCTGCGCGGGTGAGTGGGAGGGGGGCGGACTTCAAGTTGCTTCTCTCCCTGTCTGTCTGTTGCTTGCCTGTCTGATTTTGTTTTGCGTTTGTTTTTGTTTTCTTTTTTATGTTTCGTTTTTTGATGTGCGAAAGGAAAAGAAGAGAAAGGAAAAAAGAAGAACATACGGTCTGTCGCTTGCCTGTGTGCCTTCCTTGCGCTATCTAGAGCTGGATATGTTGATGGTCGGATTCCGCTTCTTTCTCTCTCTCTCTTTCTGTCGTTCTGTCGTTCTGTCTTTCTTTCTGTCCTTCCTTCCTTCCTTCCTTCCTTCCTTCGGTCTTTCGTTTGTTTGTTTGTTTATTCGTTCTGTCTCTCATTCAATGTTTTTGCTTGTCTTGCTGCCTGCTGGTGAAAATAAGAAAACAAAAACGAGACCGGAGAGAAGAAGCTCTGTTTTTCTTGCGCGAGAGTAAATTTTGCGCATGTTCCATCGAGAACAACCAATAATGCGTCCTGCCTGCCTGCCTGTGTGCCTGCAGGAGGGAACCACATAATAATAATTATACATATCACACACATACATATATTAATATAATAACATGCATAATGAACATGCCTGCCTGCCTGCCTGCAATCTGCCTGCAGGAGGGAACCACAGCGATGCTCTTCGCCCTCATAAATCCTGGAGGGGCCCTTAGCTCTGTGGTCGGTCAGTCGGTCGCTGCAGGGCCCTCCCTCCCTGTGTTTCCCTGCCTTCCTGCCCTCCTTTTCCCTTCCTTGCCCTTCTGTTGTTTTTGTCGTGTAGCATCATTCATTCATTGTCTCTCTTGAGGAGTCCCATCATTTTGGATTATTTTGAATTATTTTGGATTATTTTGGATTGTTTGAATAAATGCATCGTCGTGTAGCATCATTCATTGTCTCTCTCTTGAGAAGAGGATCGGTGGACCTCTCTGACTTCAATCTTTGCCCCTTCCTGCCTCTGCCTCTTTCTTTCCTTGTATGCGCACCCTCCAACTGCGAGAACGGCCGTCCAACTGCGTCCGTAGATAGGAAGACAGACAGATACACAGGTAGGAAGACAGACAGATACACAGATAGGAAGACAGACAGATACACAGATAGGAAGACAGACAGATACACAGATAGGAAGACAGACAAATACACAGATAGGAAGACAGACAGACACACAGATAGGAAGACAGACAGATACACAGATAGGAAGACAGACAGATACACAGATAGGAAGACAGACAGACAGGAAGACAGACAGATACACAGATAGAAAAACAGAAAGATACACAGATAGGAAGACAGACAGATACACAGATAGGAAGACGGACAGATACACAGATAGGAAGACATACAGACAGACACACAGATATGAAGACAGACAGATACACAGATAGGAAGACAGACAGATACACAGATAGGAAGACAGACAGACAGGAAGACAGACAGATACACAGATAGAAAAACAGAAAGATACACAGATAGGAAGACAGACAGATACACAGATAGGAAGACGGACAGATACACAGA
Source organism: Chromera velia (assembly GCA_018398765.1). Taxonomy (NCBI): domain Eukaryota; family Chromeraceae; genus Chromera; species Chromera velia. The sequence continues at coordinate 35,296 of JAHBMJ010005873.1, read as the reverse complement.
TAGGAAGACATGCAGACAGACACACAGATAGGAAGACAGACAGATACACAGATAGGAAGACAGACAGATACACAGATAGGAAGACAGACAGACAGGAAGACAGACAGATACACAGATAGGAAGCTAGGATAGGAAGACAGCCAGAGACACAGATAGCAAAACAGAAAGATACACAGATAGGAAGACATACAGGCAGGCAGGGAGACGGGCAGGCAGACAGGCAGGTAGACAGGAAGACAGACAGACAGGCAGGCAGACAGACAGACACACAGACAGACACACGGACAGATAGACATACATACAGACAGACACACACAGACAGACAGACAGACAGACACACAGACAGACAGACAGACAGACAGACAGACAGACACACACAGAGAGACAGACGGACAGGCAGACGGACAGATAGACATACAGACAGGGAGGACAGACAGACAGGCAGGCAGACAGGCGAACAGACAGGCATGCAGACAGGCAGGTAGACAGACAGGCAGACAGGCAGGTAGACAGACAGGCAGACAGACAGACAGGCGGACAGACAGACAGGCAGGCAGACAGACAGACAGACAGGCGGACAGACAGACAGACAGGCAGACAGATAGACAGACAGACAGGCAGGCAGACAGACAGGCGGACAGACAGGTACACAGATAGGAAGACAGACAGATACACAGATAGGAAGACAGACAGACAGGAAGACAGACAGATACACAGATAGAAAAACAGAAAGATACACAGATAGGAAGACAGACAGATACACAGATAGGAAGACAGACAGA
>JAHBMJ010005873.1:0-28609 GCA_018398765.1 Chromera velia | reverse complement strand
GGGAGGCAAAAAAAAGGAAGGAAAATTGATTGATGCATCTGCTGATTCTGATTCGAGTGATGAAGATGACTCGATCTGCATGCGACGATATCGTCGACTTTCTTTCTTTTGTTTTCTTTTGTGATGCATGTAGTGAGTGAGCCTCTTGGGGGTAAGAGCTTTCTGGGTTTTTTAAGGGGGCGCCATGAGAGGCAGAGAAAGGCGCAGTCCTATACATCGATGGTGCTTTCTTGGAAAGGAAAAGTGTTGGAAGTGAATGAGGGGGGGGAAGGGCCTCACAGAGCATCTTCCTCTTTGTTTTCTTCTTCCTCCTCCTCTTCTGCTATCGCATTTTCAGATTAAGTGGGATCTACGTGTTGCGTGTACAATAGTTCAGTTTACGGGACCCTAATAATTTGGAGAACATTCGGAGGTTTAGAGATCTTTCGATTCTCCATGAACCACTTTGGATGGATTACCCTGCAAATGCTACCTAGGGTACTACCCTAGACACTAGCCTAGACAACAAAATTATTGAATAAACTAGAATAAACTTTATGTTATAAAAAAGAATTGAAAAAGATATAACTATAGAGATATAACAAAAAGCTTGAGTGAAAAAATACTTTCCGTTAAACTGTTTTTAGAATAGTTTTATTTTGTAAGTGTCTAGGTAAGTGCTACTAGTAGTATATTAAGGCTATTTTTTACCAGATTTTATATTTTTTTGTTCCGAACCTTGTGAAAATATCATATTTTTTTTACACCGAGACCGACCGTATGGGTTTCATATTAACTAGTTATACTGAAGGCTTAAACAAGAACTTGAGTCTAGACTTGAGTTTTAACAGTAGTTCTAGCAGTAGTTATATAGGTAAAGATGACTTAATACAGCTTTCAAGTTAGTATCATCATATGAGCAAGTACACTACTAGATACCCTGGCCCAAAAACTTTTAAAGAGGGGGGCTTGATCCTAAGCTTCAATAGTAAGCTTGATCCAATGTCGTTCCCGAAAATGAAATTGTGTTCAGCTTAAAAATTTTATTGAATAATTTTGTCGTCTAGGGTATAATGCAGGTAGAAAATTATCCATAGGGGTAATTTTCAAAAAAAAAAAAAAAAAGTCATTTTCACCTTTTTCTTTTTTTTTTTCTGATGTCAAACTAAATGATATGTTGTTTAAGTGTTGTTCATGTGTTGTACGAGTTAATAAGTGTTGTTTAAGTATTGTTGTACTATTGTTTCTTTGTTATAATAATAAATGAATGGTGTACTAAGCACTATAGGTGTAGCACTGAGGGATAGGAAGTGCTTAGCAAATGCCGAAGAAGGCATTCGGACGGAGGAGCATCAAGTATGAAGTCGCATGAGATAGAGAGCTAGCAGCGAGAGCAGTAACCAGGACAAAAGGAAGAGACGAAAGACGCACAGGCTAGATGCTAAGAACAAACTTTAAGTCAATTTAATAGGGTAAAAAAAAGCACTGTTATACAAGTGTTGCTTTAGTATTGCAAAGTGTTGTATATCTAGTTGCATATAGTTGTTACATCTTGATCGAGGTCATCATCGAAAAGCAAAAAAAAAAAAAAATGCTCCTGAGACCTTTTTTTATTATTTTTTTTTTTTTTTGAAAATTACCCCTAAAAAATTATAAGTTTCTATGCCTAGGCTGCCTTGCTCCATGCATGTATAAAAACGCTGCAAGCCGGCCCCTACCATTTCTTTAAATGTATATATCTGTGAAGACACTGCAAGACAGACGCCTTTGATCGATTCTCAGTTTGATCGTCTTTGCTTGCGAGGTTTACCTCAAAAGTATGCTTCTACATATGCTTAAAACCATAAAAAAATGGCGTTTTCTTTATTAGTTAGTTAGTTAGTTAGACTCTTAGAGGATGCCTAACCCCAGTTGGAGCGCTAAGCTCCCGGGCGGCACATACATGCATGGTTGTTGTTTGTTAAGTCGCCGGTGGAGTTGATCAGTTAATCACTTTCTAGAATAGGGAGACGGATCGAATGACATTACGGATGAAGAGTTCAGATGTACTTGCACCGGGGAGTGGACAGTTACAATCATTTGAATTAATGGATTCCAGCTCAGCCAGGCAGTGCAGGAATTCTCTTTCATCCAGCCGCTTGGCACATGAAGAAAGTCTATGCATGAAGTCATCAACACACCGAATACAAGAATCATGTACACAGAGTTTGTGGTCGCTACATTCAACAGACAGAGCACTGCTTTCGCCTTGTGGGTTATATTAAATTATTGAAATGAACAAAAGTATTGAAGACTGGGAAAATCCGACCCCAATTAATTTAATTACATTAATTCATCAGATGTGACCAGAGCCTATTCCAGTGAGTGAACGAGACATACAGAATGGAATTGAGAAGGAGACGTAGCATGATCAAAAACCGGAGGAAAAAACAGACAGGAAGAGAGGGGGTTGGGAGGAGGAGTATGAGTGTGGACGAGCTAGGAAGGACTTGGGCAAAAGACCAACGGTCCCGACGTACAGCGACAGGACTGACAAGAAAAGAAGAAACCCCCAAATTCTTGCGCGCACTCCGGGAGGTTTCTTTCTCCCCTTACTGGCAAAAAATGCAAATGAGTATCCGAGGCATGGAGGAAAATTCCAATGTAGCTCGGTCAGCCAGGGTCCATCTTCGACTGGCCGATCAAAAGCCTTTGACGTCCCTCCAGAGAGCAAATTCATGGATGAATGAATTCATTTATCCGTCCGTCTAAAGACAAGATTGAACCGACCCCCCCCATGCAAAAGAGTCTGATCCCTCCTTCAAGTTTCCTTGCCTTGACTTTCTCTCTCACTTCATTGCAGAGTGAGACCCTGACTGCTGCCCACACACTCTCTGCGACTAGCAGAGCACCTGTCTTTAAGGTTAAGTTCAAGTTCTCTCCTTCTTTCCTTCTTCCCTGCTTCCGCTCCACTTCGAGCAGAAGAACAGCACCATTCGTCTCCCCGAATTCTGTCAATGAAGTTAATTGGTTGGTTGATTGATTGTCGATCGCTCAGGTGAGGTCAGGTCAGATCACACTCTTGTTTGGGGAATGAAGGGGCAGACCTTGATCGGGTCTTCGTGGGGCCTTGTGGCCTCCTGCTTGCCTGCCAACAAAATCAAGCGAGAGAGGAGATGTGGGACGCACACACACACACACACACACACACACACACAGAGAGAGAGAGAGAGAGAGAAAGAGAGAGAGAGAGAGAGAGAGAGAGAGAGGAGACATGAAATGCGCAAAAGCGGTCGTACACAAAAACTCGGAAGTGAGAAAGTGCTGTCTGGCTCTGAAGGCATTCCCATGCAATTAACAGCGGGTACGTGTGAAGCACAAAGCTAGGCGGAGCGCATCCACCTCCACGCTTATGCGGAACTTATTTGACCTATCTATTTCATTTCTTGCCTTGCCCAACCATGCACCGCATCAATCAATCGACCAACTTCAAGTTCCCTTCTTCCGGCCCCCCCCCCCGCTCACCTGCAGCGAGATCCTGCACGATGCCGAAAGCCCTTCCCCCCACGTCCTCGCACATGTCAGCCGAAACGTCCAGGGCCTTCGAGAAGTGCATTCCCCCTGCCGTCCGGGAGACGCTGCACGTCTCTGCGATCTGACTCCATCTGGAGAAGGTCAGTCTGACGTCCTCTGTGGGTCTCACATGGGGCGCGATCTTGGACTGGCCTTTTTTGACGACTATGTCTAGGGCAGGAGACGGCTTGTTGACCTCGTCACTTCCCGAGAAGGCAGTCAAAGCCTCGGCCCAGGCTTTGCACATGCACGCAGATCCAGAGGGATACTCTGCATGGGGCATGGTGCGAATGACGGGCTCCCACTCCACGACCTTGATCTCCCTCTCTCCCAAGACATCCCCTCCTGCCCAGGTAGACTTTCTCTCCGTACCGCCGAGACGCTCTGCAACTGTGGTGGGGCGGATCAGATTCCAGTAGACCTGCTTGATCGAAAAGCGACACGCGCATGCACGTGGGGTTGGGCGAATTAGGTGTGCATCCATCCATCCATCCATCCATCCATCCATCCGTTAAGTTGATCGGATGATTTCTTTCTTCACCCGACTTCAGGAAATATTGAACGAAGAACAAAGCGGCAAACACGCAAGAACCTTCTCCGTGCCTCGGGGCAAGAACTGTGAACCCGTGCGTTCGCATATCTTGAAAACAAAACAGTCTTTCATAGTCTTTGGTCTATCTATCGGTCTAACAGAAAGAAAGAACACTGCGGGGGGATGCAGTGCAGTACAGAGAAGGAGAGAGAGAGAGAGAGACCTTCTCCCTCCAGGCGAGGACGGTAGCGTCGTGCATGGTGATGGAGAAGGTGAGAGCGAGTTTCCAGTGCTCGAACTCGCTGAGCTTGTTGGCGACTCCCCAAAGGACTGCCTGGGCTACCAGGGAGGAGAGTTTGCTGTCGAATGCTTCCACCTCCACAAATCTGAAAGAAGAATGGACATGCATGAGGAATACATATGAACACATACATACATACATACATACATGCGAACAGGTGCTGTCGAATGCCTCCACCTCCACAAATCTGAAACAACAATGAACATGCAAGAGGAATACATATGAACACATACATACATACATACATGCGAACAGGTGCTGTCGAATACCTCCACCTCCACAAATCTGAAAAAAGAATGGACATGCATGAGGAATACATATGAACACATACATACATGCATACATGCGAACAGGTGCTGTCGAATACCTCCACCTCCACAAATCTGAAAAAAGAATGGACATGCATGAGGAATACATACATACATACATACATACATACATGCGAACAGGTGCTGTCGAATACCTCCACCTCCACAAATCTGAAAGAAGAATGAGCAAGGCATGAGGAATACATATGAATACATACATACATACATGCGAACAGGTACTACCAAATGTCTCCGCCTCCACAAATCTAAAGGAGAGAATTTAGGGACAGTGGGGAAAAAGGAAGGAAAATCCCACTAATTTCAATCAGAATCCGACAGAAGAAGCAAAGCAAAAAGGCAGACAACCAAACAAAATAAGAAGAGAGAGAATTAATGGATCCATTGTAGACGGTACCGTTGGCTCAGGGAGCTTTTAGAGGACTCCGCATCAGATGAGAGGAAGGAAGCGACAGATGCATGCAGTTTTCTTGATTCGTTTCACTGCATGTTTGGAGGGACTGCTTCTGGCTCTTCTCTCGTCTTTTATTAGGAAATATTTACCCAACGACCACACCTCGCCACGCAACTCGACTCCCTCCCTCCTTCCCTCCCTCTCTGGCTTAGTTCTTTCCCGACACGCAGGCCGACCGTTTGTTGTCATTGGCCGTCTTTCTCGTCTCCTCCAACACAAAGTCGAGCTCGAAGTCGTAGTCGTACTGGGGATCCGGAACTGTCTCGTTCTGCATGCATGCATGCAGGGATGGATGGATGGATGGATGGATGGAGCAGGTGGGGAAGAAAGCCGGCAGGAAGATGCACGTACGGAATTTCAAAGAAGAAGAAGAAGAAGAAGTAAGTGAAAGGAGGTGGTTCCTTCGGCTGGGGGATGTAATCGAGGGCAGTTGGAATTAAGGGAGAAGGAAGGAAGAGAGGGTTTTCATCCCCCCCTTGCTAGCCGTAGCCGACCTCGAGGTAGGAGCACTTGTTTTCTGAGGGCACGGTAAGGAGTCTGCTGGTCAGACCGATTTGGGGGGTCACGTGGAGGGACCTGCGGGCAGCCAGGTAGCCAGGCAGGCATGTAGGCGTGAGTGAGTGAGTGAGTGAGTGTATGTGCACACAAACAGACACACACGAATGAATGGAGTGATCGGGACTGTCCGTCTCGGTCCTCCCATCTTAAGAGAAACGCGGAAGGAAGGAAGGAAGGAAGGAAGGAAGGAAGGAACACATGGAAGCCCTGCCTGAGCGGGTGTACCTCTTCAAGGCATTTCTGGCTGGCTGGCTGGGTGGTCACCTGTCTTGTCTGACTTATTGATTGAGGCAATATCTCATGTGGGTTCATCTGGTATGTACATTAATCAGATCCTCTCTCTCTCTCTCTCTCTCTCTCTGTCTGTCTGTCTGTCTGTCTGTCTGTGTGTCTGTCTATTGACGCACGCACGCACGCACCTCTGGAAGAACCCCACTCCCGAGTCCTCCCTCAGGGGCGTCCATGTCATCACATCCGAATTGGGGGTGCACAGCTGGTTCTCGTATCTGCAAGGGGAAGAAGAAAGGGGAAGGGAGAAGGGAGAAGGGAGAAGGGCATAGCAGTTCATTCAGGAGGGATGCATGAGACCGGTTCCTTCCATGCCTGGCAGTGGCTTGCAGCAGGTCAGAAAGTCCGGCCGGTCCGATCAAAAAGCCAACAATTCTGAACGAGTTCTCTTTTCTTTGCACGGCACCATGAAAGGCTCAACAAGAAATACGCGCTGCAAAAGTAAAGGGGCTGCAGATGTTGTCTAACCACAAGATTGGTGCCATCGAAGAAGTCAATGCACAGAATCCTGTATCAAAATGAATGCATACCCACTTGTTGTACTGATTGGTGCCGTCGAAGAAGTCAAAATCCTCGAAAGGTTTCCTGTTCACCTCCCGAGACAGGCTGCCGTCCGAATTCCACCCGTCTGTCTCGAAATACGAGAGCGACTTGACGCACGCACACTTGGCGATGGACCATGGGGTTGCCGGTTGGTTCTCTTTCTTCGAGAAGTCGCAACTTGCAGGGTCGTACTCCTCCATCAGTCGGTAGGCTTTCTTCAGACCTCCATAGGCGACAGAGGCACGGATCGCCTCTTGTCCGCCTGACTTCTTGGGGGCCTGCGAGACAAGGGAGGTTTGTGAAGAGGGAAGAGAGAACGAAAAACAAATCAAACAGGTTGATTTGCTCAAACTTTTGTGCGCATATCGTTGGAATGCTTTGACTGCATCAAATGAACAAGTTTTGCAACTACCTGAATACCTGACTGCCTGCATGCCTGCGAGGATGCGGAAAAGCAGGAAGAAAACAAAAATGGAAGTAACAATTTCATTCTTGCCTTACTGCGAATCTCAATTCAACAACATATCATTTGCACAAACAGAAAGTCATCGGATGAAAAAAGTCCGCCTCTGTCCACGCACACAGACACACACGAGAACAAAACCGAAGATCCCTCGTCGCACACAGTCACTCCATCAGACTCCCGCCATCCGACCGACCTGAGCAAAGTAAACGTAATGGGTCACCAATGCTCCCGTGATCTTTTCATAGAGTGCTTTCTCCTCCTTTGTGAGGCCCTTCGTGCAATACCTGCAGGCGATGAAGGATTCATTCAGTCGGTGGCACGATCAAGAAGATCACAGGGGAAAGAAAGAAAACGCAGAAAACGTTCACGGAAAGAAACCAGACGAAAGACAGATACATACAATGAAAGGCTTCATGTACTCGCAAATATTTCTCATGTGAACGCGCTTGCTTGGACGCAGGTCTACATACACGCACAGAAACAAACAGACAAATAAGATAACACACAAAAACATCACCAAACAGACAAATGAACGGACGAACAAACAAACCCACAAATTAAGAGAGTAAGAAGCCCCCAAAGACCGGCACCTACCAACTCAGACAGACAGCTAGACGTGCTGACTGACCTCGTCGTCTCCCCAAACCACCCTATTGCTGTCTCATCGAATCCCGCCAGAGCCGTGTACCCAGCGATGGAGTTGATGCCCTGAATGCGAATCTGCGGGGGCGTCTCGTAGAGGGCAGCGATCACACCCGCAGACGCAGTCGCAACCTGCATGCGAAAGAGAAAGGAAGGGAAGGAGGAATTCCGAAGAGGAAAACAAATCAATCATACATACATACATAAATATATATACACATACATACATACATACATACATATACATACATAAAGAGAAAGGAAGGGAAGGAGGAATTCCGAAGAGGAAAACAAATCAATCATACATACATACATAAATATATATACACATACATACATACATACATATACATACATAAAGAGAAAGGAAGGGAAGGAGGAATTCCGAAGAGGAAAACAAATCAATCATACATACATACATAAATATATATACACATACATACATACATACATATACATACATAAAGAGAAAGGAAGGGAAGGAGGAATTCCGAAGAGGAAAACAAATCAATCATACATACATACATAAATATATATACACATACATACATACATATACATACATAAAGAGAAAGGAAGGGAAGGAGGAATTCCGAAGAGGACAACAAATCAATCATACATACATACATAAATATATATACACATACATACATACATACATACATATACATACATAAAGAGAAAGGAAGGGAAGGAGGAATTCCGAAGAGGAAAACGAATCAATCCGACGACACAATGAACCTCTCTATCTGTCGCTTCAACGCTCCGTTGGCTGCCTGCCTGCCTGCGTGCCTGCCCGTGCATCCATCTATCGGTCTCTCTGTCCGTTGCCCTCTGTCCTGTTTGATTCTTTCTGTGTTTGCTTGTTTTTTCCTGTCTCATAATTTGTCTACGTGTCCTGCTACTTTGATTGATAAATCCATTTGTTTGTCTATCAATCCTGATATCCGACTACTTCTCTCTCTATCTGACAACCTATCTGTCTTTCAATCTCTCTCCTTCTCTCTCTCTCTCTCTCTCTCTCTCTGTCTCTCTCTCTGTCTCTCTCTCTCTCTCTCTCTGTGTGTGTGTGTGTGTGTGTGTGTGTCTGTACCTGTCGCTAGGTGTGTGTCTGTACCTGTCGTTAGGTTTGCGTTTCTCTTCCTGTCTGCCTGACGGACTGACTATTGGTCCGAATGGAAGTGCAGTGTACACCGTCCGCAGGTACGCCTCGTTGTCCGCTGACAGAGATCCGTCCTTCAAACCCCCCAAGGGAACACACCCACTCTCCCCCAGGACCCCAGACACGGAGGGAAGGGGCCCTTTCTTTCCGACCAGGTCCACATAGTCGAGTTTGTCTTGACCTAGATGCAAAAAGAGTCCGGAGAGAGAAACAATTGAAGGCTTTGCGTGCGTCACGAACGCCTTGGAAGTCAAGCTTGCGTGCGTCAATGTGCTGAGCTGCTTTCTAATGAACAGGGAGCGACGAGAGAGTGTGCTTGCGTCATCGGTACAGAAAAGAAGATTTAGACTCAGGTGGGAAGGGAAGTGCATCATTCATCTCCGCTCCCTCCAGGTTGCATGATAGTTTGTCGGTACGTGAGATCAATGGTCGACTGGCTACTGTCGGACCAGCTCAGGCAGACACATGCATATTGATTGACAGTCATACATACATGCACACAATTCAAAGCATGCATACAATATGCTTACTCACTCTCAGAGTACCCAGGGATCTGCTTGAACCCCTCGGTCATCCTCTGCAACGCTTCCAGCAGCCCTTCTCCGATGCCCACGTAGTCCAGCTCCGTCTTCCCGGTCCCCTCCTGCGCCTTCTTCAGTGAAGGAAAGAGGACGCCCCCCGAGAACTCAGACCCAAAAGTGGCCTCCCTCAAGCCCTTCAAGTCGCCATCGAAGGGGTTTCCCTGCGTGCATACAGACGGGGGAACATGCAGGTGGATGCATGCATACCTATACATGCAGGGGTGCCTGCGGACTCAGAACTATCCAAGTGTTTGGTTTGGTCTCTTTAGTGTCTCTTCGATCCTGTATCGGGCCGGCATGGATCTTGCCTGGTCGTATGGTCTGCGTTTCGTTCTAAGGCTTTTTCAACCACTTCGCATGCTCTCTGGATTGGGCCATGCCCATCCATTATTCTCCCTGTTTGCCCGATATGCGGACCCTGTCAGTACTTGAATCAATTGACTGACCTTGATGATTCCCGACTGGCCTAAAGAGCTGACATGCAGGATTGACTGACCTTCAAGATGTCCTCAAACTTCAAACCCTCCAGTGCAGCCTCACTCGATGGTACGAGGGCCACAGCGGCAACAAGGGCGGCTTTGCTGAGCATCAGGTCTCAAACAGGCAGGCAGGCAGGCAAGAATACGATGACGGCAGGTGGCTGTGAACCAGCCTGTCAACAGTCACTCAAGAAGGCTTGAGTCTGAGCTTCTTACGATAGGGACTTATATATATATAGAGAGAGAGACACGCTGAGAAGTTCCTGTCTTGGGTCACCGTTGTCTTTGCAGTGGGGGAATCTCTCTCTCAGACAGGGAATTTTGTGGGTCATTTGAATCCAAGAGTCGTCCTTGCATGTCAGCAAGGAGTGAAAGACAGACAGCAAAGCAATCTGATGCAGAATTAAGTCTCCAATTTTTCACGATAAACACATGCATGCATGCGTCCCCAATTAACCGGCTCCACGATTCCACGATGCATGCATGCGACACCGATACATCGATCATGCATGCGGGGAGACGCACACCATTCATGCATGCAGATCATGATTCAACAATGCAGCAGCAGGACGCCCGCCTCAGCCGCAATTCCCCTTCCGACCGTCCTGTTCGAACCTGTATATACATATTGATGCATGCCACTACACATCTCGCCCGGTTTTGCAGTGTACCAACGCCTTTTGGGGACCTGCATCCTCATTCACAGCCGCACAGCTGTATAACAATTGATTGAAAAGCGCACAATGGCAATGACTCTTTGTCAAATGATACTTCTCCCGCTTCTTCTCCTTCTTCTCCCCCTCGGCGGGTCATCCCAAAGCCTTCTGAACATTTACGGCGAGGGCTTGTCGGACTGTGGGGTGAGGCCAGGCAGTGGAGAAGGAAACCAATGCACATACAGGCCGTACGACAGAGGTCACTCTAGACGCTCCCTGTGCATGCGTTTGAGTGGCCTCGTCAAAGCACCTGACAGCCCCAGCCATGCATGCATTCTCAACCTCTTAATTCGTTCTCTCTCTGCAGGTGCCCACAACGTGTGCGTGGAAGGTCTCCCTCACGGATTCTCGTCTCAGACGGGACAGGGCCCCTGGTCTGATCAGCACACAGGAAGCCACTGGTGGGCATGCAGGGCACTTCATTGGAATAAAAGATGTATCTACACAATGACTCATCAACCATCGGTCCATTCATTCATTGATATTTGCACACACTCAAAAAGCCTCGTACTCGCCTGGTTGTATATGGCGAGGTCACTTGTTGAAAAAAACAAAGGCACATGCGCTAACATTCATAGCTCCCGTATGAAATTGCATGTGTTTTGCAGAACATGAGTGACTTACGTCCCTTTTTCTCCCCCCTTGTGTGTGCCTGCAGGTGTAAGTCTCGACCCATCAATTTCGTCCAGGCTCTCTGTACCTCTCCGTGGCCCTACAAAATGTTTCAAAACGCGACACGATTGTGTATGTGTGTGGTGTGTGTGTGGTGCCGCGATAGACCTACATGTTCATGCACGCGTCTGAATTTCCGAAACCCCACTGATGCACTGCCACCCCCCCGTTGTGATTTCCGCTTTTCTGGCATGTGTCCTTTGGCGTTTGTGCTTGCAAGAGAGCGGAGTTTGGCAGGCGGCAGTAGGGCGTTGTCGGTCGCGTTTTCGTCTTCTTATCACTCTTTCTCGTTGGTCGTTTGTCTTCGGAAATTGTCTTTCTCTGAGCTGCAGTGCCTTTCCGTCAGATGAGCTTGTGGTTCCATGCCATCCGATTCGATCGATCGAGTGCCATCTGTATCTTCCTTCATGAATCCTCTGTGCATGCATGCGTTCATATGCCGACATGCGGGATCTCTCTTTCGTTGCTGCATCGTGTAATGAATGTGGATCTGTGCATTGATACATGAACACACATCAAATGGACCTCACGATGCAGGCATTTGCATCTGGGCATATGCGAATTATGTGATGCAAGGGAAGGACCTGAAACTGAAGTGTGCAGCGCTCCCGCAGGAAGTTCTCATGTCTGAGTGGTCAGTCTGCAGTTTGGTGAGAAGTTCTACGAAGATTCATTAAAAATAATTCTCTTACAATCGCCAGCGTCCATTTTTACACCAATGCTGTTCGACAGAAAGATAGACAGTCAATCATCCTCTCATGCACAAAAGGCTCTCTCTGTTCGTCTGTCTGAGGGGGTCGAGTGCCACTGGACAGGCCGAGAGAGGCATCAGATGAAAAACAGGGACGTGAAAAAGGGCAGGAAACTGAAGGGACCCGGAGAGATGTGAAGTGATGGGGACAAGAGAGGTCGAGACGCCGGGAGAGTTTTCCAATTCTGTGCATATTCTCGCAGACAGGGACTTTGAGGGAAACGGGAGCGACTTTACTCCTTCTCAATGGAATACTCGTGTGTGTGTAATTCTGCGTGTGTGTGCGTGTGTGTGTGTGTGTGTGTGTGTGTGTGTGAATGTGTGTGAATGTGTGTGTGTGTGTGAGAGAGAGAGAGAGTGAATGTGTGAGTGTGTGTGTGTGTGTGTGAGAGAGAGAGAGAGAGTAAATGTGTGTGTGTGAGTGTGTGTGTGTGTGTGTGTGTGTGTGTGTGTGTGTGCGTACCTTTACTGTCCCTCCCTCCCTCCCTCCCTCCCTGCAGGTCTCTGCAAAAATTCAAGAGCGGGTCTGCACAATTTGAGGCTGCCATCGAGAAGATGTGCTCTACCTGCCAGACGCAGGCGTCTGCCTTCTACTCAGGGGAAGCCCTGGCGGCTGCTTCTGCAGAACTTGCACGAAAGTGTGGGGCCTTGAGAGCAGAGGCGGGCCCGTCTCCGTCTCCACCGAGCAGTCATGAAGAATTGTGAGCCCGTGAGAATACTTCATGGACAATTGAGAGCCCGTGAGAATGTTCTTACTCACAAGAAAGTGTGACACTTTCAGGGCAGAAACGAGACAGATCTTGCCTCTCCTGTTAGTGAAGAGAGGGATTCGTGCCATTGCAACCACATGGACGGAAAATGGGAAGCTGCATTTTGGAATGAAATCGAAATTCGCTTGGGTGGATAAATTGTACGTTTTGGCGGCAATCGATACGTCGCTCCTGCCCGCTTGCGTTCGTATGTCGCGCTTGCACAAAGTGAGATTGACTCCCTGCCGACTTGATTCAAGAAACAGCGAACCACTGCAGTTGAAATGCGTGAGAAAATTCCGGAGTGAGAAGTCTGAAAGTCTAGATGAAGGTTTAATTTGAGGAGGTAGTAGGATGTTATAAAATCTTCTGTGAGTACTTCCGATTTAGAAAGCCGAACGGACACTTTCTCGTTTCTGTTCTTTAAATTCAAGGCTCAAATAACGCCCTCAATCCCGCCTTTACAGTGAAGACTGTGGAGTTTCATCTAAATCCATAGTAGATCTATATTGTACTCTCTATAAGACAAAACGGCGACAGTGCTCTAGGGCACCACTAATCACTTACTCATTTACTTACTTACTTATATGATAGCAGAAGTGATTCATCATTTATTAAAGGGAATAGTTTGTTGACAGATTGTTGTTGCGGTTTAACTTGAATTCAAGGAATTGTATATAACTTAGTATACGACAACCTAAGAGTTTTTGTTTATCGTTAAATTTTAAGTTGATTTACTCGGCTAATACTCGCTTTCATAAACTATTCTAATTCAACGTAATTCAAAATACTACATGATTTGTATAAATGACAAGCCCCGGCAGACATGCAGTTTGGCAAGAGGCCATATAAAAATTTATTTGAGTGTCAGTGGCATGCAAGACCCCCCCNCTTCCTACCTTCTATCACAGCGGCACGCAACCCGGCCCCCCCAAAAAATTGAAAACCCAGTTTTTTTGACTTAAAAATATGTTTTAATAGTGGAAAAGAGCGGTTATTTTTGCTTGACTGGCATGCAAAGACCCCCTCCCCCCCCTGGGCCCCCCTAGAGCCCGTTTGCATACCATTGACACTCAAATAAATTGTTACATGGCCCGCAAAGTATACAACATGAATGTTAACCTTTAAGCAAACAACCGTGGGAATAACTTAATTTACAGTTCATTTTTTTCTATGATTAAATTATTCAATTTAATTATTTTTTTTGCTAGTTCTTCAGACTTAGTGGCAGACTATATGTAAGACTAGATGGAGTTGTCCGAGTTGTACAGATCAAAAGTATACAATTAAAAAAACTTCTATAAATTTGTGTCAGCAGCCCTCCCGCCGAGCTTGTCTAACCTGTCTCTTGCCAAACGTTGCAAACTTGAATAACAATGTATCGCTTTTCTCCTATAGAGAGTTTAATATACCCATTTTGGTCCTAGTCTTGGTCGCTAGCTTTGGTCAGCTTTTATATTACTCTAGATATTATTCTATGTGGTGTCGATCCTACTGGTAATCGTAAGCCCCAACGCTTTTCTTTTCATGCACATTCCATTCTGCACCATTTAGTCCTCTATTATTTAATAAAGAGGAAGCCTCATCACTTTTTGCAACACCTTTGAGAGCCTGCCCTCAATCCTTACCGCCTCAGCCATCATTTCTTGAAACCCTTATAGATCCGTCCTTTCTCCCTCCCTCCCTAGAATTCGTCCTCTTCCTCGTCGTAGAACTCCGTCTGGTTCTGTTTCTTCCGTCTCAGCCCCGGGGCGGGGCTCTCCAGGTCTCCAAGCACTCCAGGCTCACATATTCGCGTCTGCACGACCTCACCCCCCAGCTTCTGCTGCTGATGCTGAATCGACCTCCCCCCCCCCTCCCACCCCACGGTGTACATCCTCCTGTCGTCCTTGTCGTGAGCCGCCGTGTCGCGATCGAAAAAGTCGCCGGGACACTGGGAGAAGCCCACACCTGCAAGAATAGAATCAGAAGTGGGAGAAGAAAGTGCATCTTTCAAAAGTCAGCCAGAGGAGCACTCATTGGCAGATACAGTCTCTCCATGCACGCAGAATCGAATTAAGGAGAATCGAAGGAAAAAAAAAAGGCACACAGATCGAGAGCTAGGAAGGGACTAGAGGGAGGGACAAGGGGATATTCAGGTGTGAATCAGAAGAAAGAAAAGAGGTAACACGACAGAGAAAGAATTAAGCAAAGAGGCAGAACAAGAAAAGAAGGGGTGCACTAAAAGTAGGAAGGACCCGGGATCACCCAACCCAGGTACCCACACAAACACAGTGCTTCCTTCCCTCTCTTCGTTCCCTTTCCCCCTCACCGGCAAACCTCCTGCTTTTCAACCAAGCACCCCCGAGAGACAAGCAAATAGGCAACAAGTGAGTCACCGCCGATTCTGACTTCCATACATCTCAACGCTTATGCCCACATACCAACAGAACGAAAGTGCGTTCAAGGTTCGGTTTGGATGCGCTTGGTCCATCACACTCCCACACCACACGACACCAAAAGAGAGGTTGGACGACGAACAAACCAACACACACACACACACACACACACAGAGAGAGAGAGAGAGAGAGAGTCTGTCCGTGTAATCTTTCTTTGATCGAGGCGTGCTTTCAATCATTGGAGAATGAAAGAACTTTGGTGTCACTGACAGAGCAGCCTACTGACCGGGCACGTGTTCCATCTCCCTCAAGTGCTCGAGTGCTCTAATACGCAGCTTGTCCAGAGTCTGGGGCGTGTTCAGGTTCTCAAACGTTCTGCAGAGACAGACCCCATGGACGGGTGGATGGAAAGAGTGACTGACGCAACTTGTGAGCATGGTTGTGTGCCCAGCCAGATTCTTTCTCTCTCTTCCTATGTCTGCCTTAAGATTCCCTTCCTTGAGGCCAGACAGAGAGGAACGCAGAGAGAGAGAGAGAGAGAGAGAGAGAGGCGCTCCTGCCTGCCTGCCTGCCTGCATGCACAGACAAACCTGCCTGGATGACCGAAAGAAACAACAAAGAAAGAGAAGAAAGAGAAAGGGAAGAGACAGACAGAGAAAGAATTTAAAAAAGGATCGACAGAAATCCACACAGGTAGGTATGAATTGAAGCGAAACGTCAGAAGCACGGGAGGGAGCCATACAAGTGAAAAGCAGAAGCCGAACAAAAAAACGAAAAAAGACTGACGGATCTGCGTCCAAATGAAGTTCGTAATTCGGGGCGTAGTACTCGATGTAGTCCTGCATGCATGCATGTACGCATGTGAATTTCTTTTTCATAATTCTGTATGAAAGTACTCGATGTAGTCCTGCATGGGCATGTACGCATGTGAATTTCTTTTTCATAC
This sequence comes from Chromera velia, assembly GCA_018398765.1. Taxonomy (NCBI): domain Eukaryota; family Chromeraceae; genus Chromera; species Chromera velia. The sequence continues at coordinate 12,534 of JAHBMJ010005873.1, read as the reverse complement.
AGAGAATTCTGTATGAAAGTACTCGATGTGGTCCTGCATGCATGCATGCATGTACGCATGTAAAATTATTATTTTCTATTGGAGGTTTGTCGCAGCCACACAGTCCAGCAATGTGCGCGCATCTGCATCACACGTCCATGCAACAAGCCTTTCCCCTTCTTCCATGAAACTCAAAAAATGCATCAGACTCCGATTTTCTTTCAGATTTCTTCGACCGAAAGAACGAACCTGGACTAAACGCAAAACCTTGAAGGCGTGAAGAAAAACAAAATGTGTGCATGGCTGCGTCCCCGCCCCCCTGGGAAGCACACACACACACACACACACACACACACATTCATTTACGCACTCCCTGCTGGAAGGAACACACACTGACGTACGTTGACAGGAATCGCTGTGGGCATGCTCTCCTCCACCCCCAGGCAGGTCCCTGTCTCAATCTATATGAAAAAGAAAAAAATAGATTCTGTATGAAAGTAAATGTATTCAACGTACGTTGACAGGAATCGCTGTGGGCATGCTCTCCTCCACCCCCAAGCAGGTCCCTGTCTCAAACGCCCAGCACCTGGCCACGTTCCTGATCGTGTACCCCCCTCCTCCGAGAACCATCAGGGGAATGTTGAACGCTCTGCATCATGCAGACATGTGCATATATGTGCATATGCATCCAGATATATATGCATATACATGCGTGTACCCCCCTCCTCCGAGAACCATCAGGGGAATGTTGAACGCTCTGCATCCATCCATCCATCCATCCATCCATCCATTCATCCATCCATCCATCCATCATGCAGCTAGACAGATAGATAGAGAACTTATCGTCGCATTCATCCAGTTGTTGGGTGACACGCAAATCAAGTCAGAGAGTTACTCACTCACACAGACAACGGCGCGGAGAGCGCTCTGGAAAAGAAACAAGTCTAGCGTATTAAAAGAGCACAGAAGCACGTGTCCGTTCATACATCGATCGATCAAGGCGTCTGTCTGTCGCTCGACTTCTTTCACATCAGACAAACCCTCAGAGTGAGGGAGGGGAGGGAGGCCCCCCATTGCATTGCGTCACCATTCCCATTGACTGCTGCTGGATTGTTTGCTTGTGTCTAGACGCGCATGCTGGCCGCCTGCCACCCGAGAGAGAGAGAGAGAGAAGAAAGGACAATCGAAAGAGAAAGAGAGCTATCTCGGACGGAGTACGTGAAGACCAACAGGAAAGAGGGATGGATGCATGGATCGGGGTGACAGCACAGAAAAGAAAGCTACAAGGAGACGAGACAGACACACATTTAGACAGACACATAGGCAGGCAGCAGGGTCGACAAAGCTCCTCAAAGAAAGACGGTCGGTAGGTAGAGAAAATAACCTCATGAACGAACGTGCGCTAATGCGAACCGCCATACTGACAGACAACCATGATCCACTCACTCCACCCTACATCCCCTGTTTTTTTTTCTGCACCGTAAGTATGATATCAGCTGATGCATGACCATGCAGCCGGCATACCCACAATCAGACCAACGCACAAAAGAAACAACAGACCTACCTACCGACCTGACGAACTTCACGCACTCCGCGTGGCCCTTCACAGTCAAGTTGAACTTCCCGAGTCGATCCTCTGCGATGTTATTGGAGACTTTCTTTTCGTGAAATTAATTATGTGCATGGAGGTATGGGTGGGTGGGTATTCTCCACAAAACAAGGGAAGGTGAAGGGAACAAAAACACACGCGACATGAGGAGAAGACATCGAAAAGGAAGGAAGGAAAAAACAAGCAGACACGGGGGTCCCATGTCTGACTGCCGAACTACATTCGAGTCTGCTCCTCGCCCCTCCTTGCTCTCTTTCCTCCCCTCTGAATGAATGAATGAATGCCTTTGTTCGTTTGCTTCCCTTCCCTTCCCTTCCCAAAATCATCTTCCTTGATCTTCCCTGCTTCGCTTGTGATGGATGGAGGGGGGGGGGCATTTCCTCCCCCCCCCCTCTGGATGGATGGAAGGAAGACGAGATGGATGGAATCCGGTCCGTGCATGACTTTTCTCTCTCACATGCAGGCCTTCCCTTCAATCCCAACTGACGCACGCATCCACATTGATTTTCCTTGCGTGCGTCAATTCTCTCTCACAGGCCTTCCCTTCAATCCCAACTAAGAATCATACATGAAAAGAGACCAATCATAATGAAAACTTGTTTGTATGTTAAAAAGAAAAGGTCGATTCCTTCATCCTTTTTTGACGGACTGACTGACGTGTGAGAGAGTCCGCCCCGCACTGCAGGACGATTGCACCCGGTCTGAATCTCTGTATGCACATGGCGATGATGGGCTTGAAGAGGCCCTCGAAGGAAGCGTCGTCCATCCCGTCGCTCAGAGGGACGTTCAGGGAATGGAACTTCCCCTCCCCTGCACCCACATCCGTCACGTCACCCGTGCCAGGGAAGAAGTCTCCGAACTTGTGGAACGACACTGTCAATACTCTGCAGAGAGGGGGGAAGAGGGGGGAGATAGGGAGACACAAAGGTGATTCCATTTAAGGCTTTACTGCCGACTCCGTACCTGCATCGAAAGCATCCCGAGCCAAAAAAAGCAAACACGGAGAAGTCACCGAGCTCGTGGTTGGCATGCTTCTTTCTCTCTGTGTGTGTGTCTCTCTCTGTGTGTGTGTGTGTGTGTGCGTGCGTGTGCGTGTGTGTGTGTGTGTCATTTCGATCGCGAAGAACCAGTGGCAGCACCCCCAACCAACATTGGGGGGGAAAGGAAGCTCCCCTTCCTTCTTTCTCTTCTCTTCTCCTCTCTTCTCACCTGGAGGTGCTGAAGAATGCCTCCTCCACGCCGTCTCCGTGATGGATGTCGATGTCGATGTACATCACCCGGGCGTGGTATTTCAAGAGCTCCAAGATGCCCAGGACAATGTCCTGAAAGAAAAGAAAAAAAAAGAAAAGAAAACGAAAGGGGAGGGGAGAAAAGAGAAAATTGGATCAAAAGAATGAATCCCCCCAAACGATGTGATGTGCACGACATGAATGCCTTCTAAGTCCTCAAGCAAAGCCCGAGAACAGATTGATAAGCGACAGGAAGGACGGAAAGGAACGTGAATGGAAGGATCTATCTACTTTCGTTTGCAGTGTCTCCCTGCTAACCAGGCCGTCATGTTTCTCTTCCTTTCTGTATTTATTTTGTCCTCCTGTTCAGTTCAGAGAGACTCACTCACGGCACAGGAAGAAAAGGCACAGGCACTGGCGAAGTCTTGTCCCTCTCTCTCCGGAATGCTAAGCAAAAAGCGGATCAACAAAGAGCGCCAAGCAAAAAGAGGGGGAAAAGGAAAGAAAAGAGAGGGCGATAAAAAAAGAAGTGCAACAGAGGGACGAAAAAGACCCACAATCAATCAAGAGAGAGAAGAGACGCCAGCAGCAATATAGAAGGCTGCTTCTCTCTCTGGTGACTCAAAATAATGCAAACAAAAAACAGAAGATGGATAAAAAACTACGCACAAAGCACACGAAGACAGACAGACAGACAGACTCACGTTGAGATAGCAGAACCCGGAGGCCTCACTCTTCTTGGCATGGTGCAGACCCCCCGACCAGTTTATGGCGATGTCTGCGTGTCCCCTGTTCAGGAGATACGCAGCGTCGATCGAGGCCCCCGAACACGAAGCCTGAGAGAGAGAGCACAGGCAGATAGATAGATAGTCATTTGATCATTCAGCAGTGAGGCGTTGGGACTGAAATGCACAGAAATGAAATGGAACAACGGAGAAGGGGGGGTGCAGAAGAAGTGACGAGGGGGCAAAGATGAAGAAGAAAGAAAAACCCTTGGATGATTCAGAATGCATTGTGAGATAGATAGATTACGGAGAGAGCGTCCTGAGAAAGAAGGGGGAATGCACCGTCTAAAGCCCTTCAGAAAGGGGACAGGGAAAAAGTATAATGTGAGAAGAAAGAAGAAACGGAAGCTACGCGAATACCACACGCAGAAAAAAAGAAAAAAAACGCCGCCGCTGTCTGATCAAAAAGAGAGACCTGAAATTCAAACAGGCCCTCAAAAATCGGACAGTCGTCACCGACACCGAAATTCCGCATGTGGTTCAGCCAGTCGCCCTGCAGATAGATAGACAAACGGACGCACCATAGGTACAGTACTGAAAAGGAGAGGCAAAGGAAGGGAAGGGAAGGGATGACAACGCAGCACGGAGCCTTGATTGATTGGGCCAACCAACCATGAAATAAAAAAAGGAAGGAAAGATAGATAAATAGAGAGAGAGAGAGAGAGAGAGAGAGAGAGAGGCAGAAAAAAAAGAAAGAAAGAAAGAAAGAAAGAAAGAAAAGAAAGAAAGAAAGAAAGAAAAGGTTTTCTTGATCTTCAGGACGAACCCAGAGCACATGACTCCGCACAAACTCCGTTCTTTTTTTAAACAAACAGAGGAAAGAAGAACTAACTGCACTCTGTCTGGCCACACAATTCAGATCTCTCCCTCCCTCACGCGGTGACTTGACTCGATCGAACCAAAGAAGAGAAGAACAACCCGAGCGAGCAGCCTGTTTACACCCGTCCACCCGCACCCTCTCGCTTGCCCAGGGGCAGCCTCACTTTTGCGTATTCCGGCGTGACTTTGCTTAGGAAGTCGACGTAGTCAGGGGAGTGGAATTCTTCGATTTCTGCTGGGAGAGCGCGGTGGGGCTCATATACCTGCGTGTACGTATCAGAGAGTGAGGGGCAAACAGACACAGCCATTCAGCAGAGATGAAGGGTAGAGAGGCCGCTGGAGTCTGGTAAGGTCGCGTGATCTCTGTCTAAGGCAGGAAGGGGAGAGAGGGGAAGGGAGGACGTGGACTGAGAAGTGTGCGAAGAGCAGAAATAAAGGGACCAAGAAAAACAGCGCCTCTGCAAAGAAAGACACAGCGAGACAGGTGCAGGCCTTCGTGATTGCCTGGATGCCATCGACAATGCTCATGGTTGGAGGCCGAGGTGCTTGTACACAAATGCATATCAAATCACAAAATTTTATGGTAGTGTACATGCTGAAGACACCAGTCAAACAAACAAACCTCCATTTTTGAGTACAGCTCGTAGGAGAGGATGAGTTCGTGTGCCATGCGCATTCTTTGAGGTTTCATCGGGTGATTCTGCCCGTAGTAGTAACTCCCGATGTCCGCATCGTACAGGTACGCGACCGTGCGCTTCTTCTCGTCGCTGGAAGAAAGCGGGCCCGCCATCTTGCCAGCAGATGGGCACTCCGGAGGAAGCAGAGGCGAATCAACCAAAGAATGCCCGGAGACAGAAAGGGAAGAAAAATGCTTCAGGAAGGGCACCAACTCTCCGTTTAACCGGACAGAAAACGAATGCAGCTCCGAACGTTTCTGCGGTGAGTGTGTGTGGCAGGGGCAAAGATGGGCAAAGTTTATACAGCTCGAAGATTCTCAGTAAAAGGATTATCATGGTGGCGCCCGGCGTTTGGCGTCTCCAGCCTGCATCCAGCCTGCATGGCTTCGAGGACATGCACGCTTTCCGGGACCAATTTGCCAGAGCTTGCATGGTCCCGGAAAGATGGGTTCCTCACAATAATCGGCTTTCTGCAGGACGGACTCAACATTCAAGATGCTTGAATCCACTTAGCCGATTCTCTTCCTTGTCCTCTAAAGATCATCCCGACAATGAGTCTTTGAACTTCTAATTGAAGAGTCAATCTTTATACACACCCAACTACCTGGTTCCAGTTTCTCTGGTTCTTTCGAGAAGACTTCAGATTGCCCATTTCTCCTTCTTTCAGTGAGTGAGTTCGAGATGACTCAAGTGTCCGAGTTCAAAGTGGACATCTCCCACCAGGAGATGTCTCGAATCTGCGACGAGCTTGAAAAGACGTTCAACTACTTCGCGTACAACGATGAGGGCCCCTCTGGGTGCGAGTGGATTCCCTACCACGGTCAGTGGGGTGGTGTATGTTCTCAGGGGTATGTGCGTGTGGCGGGTTGGGAGGTGAATGGATTGTAGTGTGTCTGAATGGGGGTATGGCTTGAAGGACAGTCTGCTGTCTCTTCCACTGAAGGGTGAAGACAGTCACCTTCCCTCCGTGTGCATGTGTGTGGGTGTGAACGTGCAGGCACCCTGCAGATCATGTGTGAGGAGCTGGGATACGAGGACGTGGCAGAGTTTGAGGATGCCCTGAAGGGCTCCTTTCTGGACTTTTTGAAGATCCTCCCTCATGTCGAATTGAAGGAAGAGAACGGAAAGACGTATATTAAGGTCGGGAGGGGCGCGTATGAGGGGACGGAGGGGAGTGGGGGTAGGATATTGTGTGAATAAATTGTGCGCCGTCTCCTAAAAGTGACATGATTCACACTCTATGCTCTGTACCGCTGGGGGGACAATCTGGTCGGCAGGATCCTCTTGTGTGTGTATGTGTGCGTGCGTGTGTGTCTGAGTGGGTGTCGGTGTGGGTTTGTGTGTCGGTGTATGGATGTGTATGAGTGTGTGCGTGTGTCTGTGTGAATAAAATCACGCCTTCTGTCTTTTTGTCTATGCAGGTGAAGGCAGATCCCCCCCAGAGCGAGTGGAAGAGCAAGACGCAGTGCTACACCATCACCTCCACCAAGGACCTCTGGCGAGTCGTGCACAAATCCAAAAACTGCACGATCGAAATTCCCGAATTGGAGTTTGAGGTGGGGGCAGACGGGAAGCGTCACGTTGACTCTGTGTATAACCACATCGCCAGCGCTGTGTGGAACTTGGGGAGTCACGTGAGAGAGAACACTGCAAGCTTGGGCCACGAGACTTCAGTGAAGATCATGGAAACGGTGTATAAGTTGAACATGCTCTTGGACGTGCCGCAGCCCTGGCATTTTATCATCAGAGACCCCTCTGGAGTTTCTGAAATCCACCCGGTCGACGAGAAGGTCGAGGAGGGAGATGAGAAGATCGCAGCCAAGACCTTCAAGGAGTGGATTATTGCGGATACTGCGGATGCAGACAAGAGAGCTCAGGCTGAGGCAGGGGCAGAAGGGGCAGGGGAGGAGAAGTCCGCTGGACAGAGCTGACCAGAATTTGGAAAGATTTGAATTGAGCGAAAGTTATCCTTGCGATTTGGAAGTTGCGGTGAAATCGCATTGGGTGGACAAGGTTTCCTTCTAGCTCCACTCCGATGATAGTTCGGAGTATGGAACAAATTTTGTCTTTGAGTGGCCCTGGAGTAGGTCGATGCCCTTGTCTTCTCTGATCATGATCTGTCGAATCCAACAACAGTCTTCATGACACTTAAATTTGAAAATGAGCCAGTGTCTATGCATTTATAGATCAGTTTCATTTCTATAGATTTGATTCGAAGTTAGCGCTGCAGAGAGAGAACCTAACTTCTTAAGAGAAAGTTATGTATAAAGATAAGAAACTCGAAAACTGGCTAGAAAAATCTAGAAAAGTGAACTAATACATCCTGTCTATAGCCTGAGGCTTTACCCTAAAGAATTGTTAGTGCTTTACCCTAACGAAGTCTCTGAAAAACATTCCTTATTCAGAAGTTTTCTCTCTCCTTCTTTTGTTCTTCCCTTTTTTGTCATTTTCTTTCTCCTTTCTATAACCTGACTGAATATGATTCTTATAAATACCACCTATGAGCTCTCCATGTCTTCCCACGACCCTAACCATGACCTTGCCTTTCCCGTCAGGAGCGGCTAATCGTCACTCCGTCTATCCAAGTGCTGCCGCTGCCGCTGCCCCTCCCTCAATGCTCACTCTTCACACCTCTCCACTGGTGCCCCGCAGGCACCCGCTGGCTGCTCTATGGTGTGCTGCCTGCATTCTTGCCTTCATGTATGCGCACACCTGCTTGTATATCCTATCCCACTTCAGACTCACAAGATGCGCTACCTTCTTTAGGAATATCTCGGTGTCTTTTTCGAGGGCCCCATCTACATTGCTGACGAGGGGCATGAAATCGTACCCTTTGTCCCTGTATGGCTCGGTATACTGCTCCTTTTTCCCCGTGGCTGACTGGGTGAGAACTTTCTGCTAGAGTGAGTCACCCTGTGCATAGGAGACGGCCTGGGTGTTAACCACCCTTGTATCTAGGATTGCCTGCCTCTGCCTTACCCAGAGTCCCCGCACTGAGAAGTCCCTGTAGAGGGCCGGTAGACCCAGCACCTCTCCCTTTGCCCTCACTACTGGCTCCCCCCTCCCTACTGCCGACGCAAATGCCAAATCTGCCAGGTCACACCACGCCTGGTTTACCTCGTTGTATCTCCTCCCAACATGTCCCCCTCTCTTGTAGTTGAGGGCATGCTGCAGCCCCCAGCTGCCCCCACACCCCTCGCAATTCCTCTTGTTTCCCTGCACCTTAAATTGGTAGTGCAGGGTGAGAGCATCTCGGAACTCTTCCGGGCTCATCCGGGCTGACTCAGAGGAGCATGTCGTCCGCTTCTCGCAGAACCATACTGAGCCACGCTAAGCCATCCCGAGTGTTGCTTTGCCTTTACGTCTCTGACTGCTCTCCAGGACCTCTATTCCCCCGTCACCTCCAGAACTTCCGTTTCTTTTACCCTCTTCCATCTCTCTTTCTCCTCCGCCTTCTTCCTCTGGCTATGCTCTTTACAGGCCTCCTTCCTTTCTTCTCTTTCTTTTTCCTCCTCTACCTCTGAGACTCTTTCCTTCTCAAATGGCCTGTGTGAGCTCTCTGGTTGCTGCCTGAGACGTCGCTCTCGCTTCCTCCCCTTCTGTCTTGGGATTGTCAATCCCTATCCCCCATAGTCTAGTAACTGGCAGTGCACTGACCTCTTTTATCCATTGCTCTGCGGCAGTGGGGGGGCTGTCGCGGGGCCCCCTGAACAGCAAGGCTGAGATTCTCTCTCCTTAGCTTGCTTAGAAGAGGGAGTCTCTGCACCCTAAGACTCTTTGATGATGAGTCTGATCTTTTGTTTTGGAGTAACATGAGAGTCAAACATGCATATATCATGTGCATTGTCTGTTTTCCAACAGTTTTTGATGTGATTTTATGTATTAAATGAATTATTAAAGATGCATATGAGACGGCAACAGGAGTGCTAAAAAACACTTAGTAATACTGAGAATCTCTACTACACACTGTACTAGTAGCCTATAAGGATGAAGTTTGATCACTTTTAAAACTTGTGTTAACTTAGGTCAACATCATAATAGATCGATCATAAAAATATTTTTGGTCCACATTCTCATATATAAAAAACCCACACCTAATTTTACTACCGTAACTTCCAAAAAATCTTGAACTTACTTTTAGTACAGTAACTTGAGCTGTTTGAAAAAATCTAATTACTTTTTAAAAAAAGTAACTCTTAAATATACTATGTAGTTAGTAGAACCGCTTAGCCTAGTAGAATTGCTCATAAACTTGCTATTTTTGGTGCTTACGTCGCATGCAGTTTTAGTGGCGGTCCTCAAAAATACTACCCAGGGGGACAAAATTAATGCATATTTTTTTTTAAAAAACGAAGATTTGAGTTTGTCAGATAAAAGGGGCGGCGTTGGACTAAGCTGACCAAGTAGACTTAATGAAGACTTCTGCTAACTAGTTGGGTCCTACGGGCCTCACATTGGGTCAAAAATTTAGTTTGAAGTCCTTAATTTTTTTTCAAATTCCTAGAGCGCTCCTAGACTACCATTTTTTCAATTTTACAGATTTGACATATAAAACAAAACGACAGAACTATGTATAAATAAGAAGTTATCTTTTAGTCTGACATTAAATTACTTTTACTAGGGTTTCATAAGCTCATGATGATTGTGTTAAAGATATGCTTCCTAGATATGATATGCATTAATTTTGTCCCCCTAGGTGTGAAGGGCAAAATTAACAATTTTCATTTTTGACAAAGTCACTTCTCACTCCAAGTCTGTTCTTGCAAGGCCTAGCTATCATCAAATACTCTCATTTTTTCAAGTTATAGCTCTTTGTATCTGCTACCTCTGGTAACAAAAGAATGCCGTTCTTAATTTACGTTCTGTCTGTTCTGCAATACACTGTGTATATTGCCAAGTACTTTGGCACTACCTTCACTCCTTTTATTACAGAGACAGACCAAGCAAGAGACAGAAGAGCAGAGTAGGATGCTTGAAAGCGCTTTAGCTTAACTGAGGGATTGGCACATGACAGAGTCTACCAGGCTTCTACCTTAAAGGTCTTTCCCAGAAAAATATGTGTTTTGAAACATGAATTGCAAGTGACCGTTCTGTGTTTACAAAGCTCTCCCTCTTTTCAAGTTTTTGGAGTCTGTTTCGCAACAGGACAGCTCTGGGAGAGGCTGGTAGAAGAACACAATGTCTGCCTTTAGATTACAGATTGGAGCATTGTTTCTGTTCAGTGGGCTGAGAAGAATGGACTGACCCGCGTGCTTGACTATCTGGCCGATATTGATGTTTCAATTTCTACTTGTAAAAACTTTTTAAAGCCAAAATAATTCTAATAGATAACAAACAGCCACACAAGTTTACAGTAATGAAAGAAAAACGTTGACGCTTTTCAACTGTATTGTTATTGTAAGCAAAGCTTTATAGCAATACGTGTAGGCACTCTATAATTTTTTTTGAAAAAAACTGAAAAACAAAAAACAGAAATTTCATAGACTCACTATGATAAAAATAAAATCAATCTCAAACGTTAACCCACATCAAACAGTATCATTGCATCATAAATTATTTGAAATATTTTTACATGAAATTGATTTATATCTTTTTGACGCTTTGATTTAATTGATGAATTAATGTTGAGCGCTCCACACCCAGGGGGACAAAATTAATGCATATTTTTTTTTAAAAAAACGAAGATTTGAGTTTGTGAGATAAAAGGGGCGGCGTTGGACCAAGCTGACCAAGTAGACTTAATGAAGACTTCTGCTAACTAGTTGGGTCCTACGGACCTCATATTGGGTCAAAAATTTAGTTTGAAGTCCTTAATTTTTTTTTTAAATTCCTAGAGCGCTCCTAGACTACAATTTTTTCAATTTTACAGATTTGACATATAAAACAAAACGACAGAACTATGTATAAATAAGAAGTTATCTTTTAGTCTGACATTAAATTACTTTTACTAGGGTTTCATAAGCTCATGATGATTGTGTTGAAGATATGCTTCCTGGATATGATATGCATTAATTTTGTCTCCCTAGGTGTGAAGGGCAAAATTAACAATTTTCATTTTTGACAAAGTCACTTCTCACTCCAAGTCTGTTCTTGCAAGGCCTAGCTATTATCAAATACTCTCATTTTTTCAAGTTATAGCTCTTTGTATCTGCTACCTCTGGTGAGAAAAGAATGTCGTTCTTAATTTACGTTCTGTCTGTTCTGCAATACACTGTGTATATTGCCAAGTACTTTGGCACTACCTTCACTCCTTTCATTACAGAGACAGACCAAGCAAGAGACAGAAGAGCAGAGTAGGATGCTTGAAAGCGCTTTGGCTTAACTGAGGGATTGGCATATAACAGAGTCTACCAGGCTTCTACCTTAAAGGTCTTTCCCAGAAAAATATGTGTTTTGAAACATGAATTGCAAGTGACCGTTCTGTGTTTACAAAGCTCTCCCTCTTTTCAAGTTTTTGGAGTCTGTTTCGCAACAGGACAGCTCTGGGAGAAGCTGGTGGAAGAACACAATATTTGCCTTTAGATTACAGATTGGAGCATTGTTTCTGTTCAGTGGGCTGAGAAGAATGGACTGACCCGGGTGCTTGACTATCTGGCCGATATTGATGTTTCAATTTCTACTTGTAAAAACTTTTTAAAGCCAAAATAATTCTAATAGATAACAAACAGCCACACAAGTTTACAGTAATGAAAGAAAAACGTTGACGCTTTTCAACTGTATTGTTATTGTAAGCAAAGCTTTATAGCAATACGTGTAGGCACTCTATAATTTTTTTGAAAAAAACTGAAAAACAAAAAACAGAAATTTCATAGACTCACTATGATAAAAATAAAATCAACCTCAAACGTTAACCCACATCAAACAGTATCATTGCATCATAAATTATTTGAAATATTTTTACATGAAATTGATTTATATCTTTTTGACGCTTTGATTTAATTGATGAATTAATGTTGAGCGCTCCACACCCAGGGGGACAAAATTAATGCATATTTTTTTTTAAAAAAACGAAGATTTGAGTTTGTCAGATAAAAGGGGCGGCGTTGGACCAAGCTGACCAAGTAGACTTAATGAAGACTTATGCTAACTAGTTGGGTCCTACGGGCCTCACATTGGGTCAAAAATTTAGTTTGAAGTCCTTAATTTTTTTTTCAAATTCCTAGAGCGCTCCTAGACTACCATTTTTTCAATTTTACAGATTTGACATATAAAACAAAACGACAGAACTATGTATAAATAAGAAGTTATCTTTTAGTCTGACGTTAAATTACTTTTACTAGGGTGTCATAAGCCCATGATGATTGTGTTGAAGATATGCTTCCTGGATATGATATGCATTAATTTTGTCCCCCTAGGTGTGAAGGGCAAAATTAACAATTTTCATTTTTGACAAAGTCACTTCTCACTCCAAGTCTGTTCTTGCAAGGCCTAGCTAT